>JAJEJO010049582.1:39047-105203 GCA_020662805.1 Glaucomys volans
TTTCATTTTGCTGCATATGGATTTCCAGTTTTCCCAGCACCATTTGTTGAAGAGGCTGTCTTTTCTCCATTGCATGTTTTTGCCTCCTTTGTCAAGTATGAGATACCTGTACTTATTTGGGTTTGTCTCTGTGTCCTTTATTCTGTACCATTGATCTACCTGCCTATTTTGGTACCAATACCATGCTGTTTTTGTCACTATTGCTCTGTAGTATAGTTGGAGGGGACAGACAAAATTAATACTGTCAAAGTCCCATACTACCAAAGGCACTAAACAGACCAGATTCAATGCAATTCCAATTAAAATCCCAATGATGTATCTCATAGAAATAGAGCAGGCAATCATGAAATTCATTTGGAAGAATAAGAGACCCAGAATAGCTAAAGCAATCCTTAGCAAGAAGAGCGAAGCAGAGGGTATCACAATACCAGACCTTCAACTATACTACAGAGCAATAGTAACAGAAACGGCATGGTATTGGCACCAAAATAGGCAGGTAGACCAATGGCACAGAATAGAGGATACAGAGACAAACCCACATAAATAAGTTACCTCTAATTAGACAAAGGTGCCTACACTGGAGAAAAGATAGCCTCTTCAACAAATGGTGCTGGCAAAACTGAAAATCCCCATGCAGCAAAATGAAATTAAACCCCTATCTCTCACCCTGTACAAAACTCAACTCAAAATGGATCAAGGATCTAGGAATTATACCAGGGACACTGCACTAAATAGAAGAAAAAGTAGGCCTGAATCTTCATCAGGATCAGACTTTCCTAACAAGATCCTCAGAGCGCAGGAAATAAAAGCAAGAATCAATAAATGGGATAGATTCAAACCAAAAAGTTTTTCTCAGCAAAGGAAACAACTAATAATGTGAAAAGAGAGCCTACAGACTAGGAGAAAATCTTTTCTACATGCACTTCAGATAGAGCACTAATCTCCAAAATTTATAAAGAACTTGAAAAACTTTACACCAAAAATACAAAGAACCCAATCAATAAATGGGCTAAGGAACTGGGCAGACACTTCACAGAAGGAGATATACAGGCGATCAACAAATATATGAAAAAGTGCTCATCATCTCTAGTAATTGAAGAAATGCAAATCAAAACCATCCTAAGATTTTATCTAACTCCAATTAGAATGACTATTATCAAGAACACAAGCAATAATGTGTTGGTATGGATGTGGGAGAAAAGGCACACTTGTACATTGCTGGTGGAGTTGCAAGTTGGTGCAGTCACTTTGAAAAGCAGTATGGAGAGTCCTCAGAAAACTTGGAATGGAACCACCATTTGACCCAATTATTCCACTCCTCAGTTTATACCCAAAGGACTTAAAATCAGCATACTACAGTAATGCAGCCACATCAATATTTATAGCTGCTCAATTCACAATAGCTAGATTGTGGAACCAACCTAGATGCCCTTCGACAGATAAATGGATAAAGAAACTGTGGTATATATACAATATACAATGGAATATTATTCAACCATAAAGAAGAATGAAATTATGGCATTTGCAGGTAAACGGATGGAGCTGGAGAATAACATGCTAAGTGAAATAAGCCAATTCCAAAAAAACAAAGGTCAAATGTTTTCTCTGATAAGAGGATGATGATACATAACAGGGGAGGGGGCAGGACCAGGGGCAAAAGAAGAATGGAGGAACTTTGGATTGTGTAGAGGGAAATGAGAGGGGAGGGGGCAGGGGAAGGAAAGACAGTGAACTGAGACAGACATCATTACCCTATGTGCATGTATGATTACATGACGAGTAAAAATGTACATTGTATACAACCATAGAAATGCAAAGCTATATCCCATTTGTGTAAATGAATCAAAATGCACTCTGTAAAAATAAAAAAATTAAAAATTTTAAAATAATAATAATTATAATGTTGTCAGCAAATAAAATAATTTGTAATTCCATAGTGACACCCAAAAAAGGTGGTGAGTGGGTGAGATCTTTGCAGAAGAATGGAGGCTAATAAATGTAGAAGGAATGATAGTACTTAATTGATTCATGCAAGCATCATTGATGAAGGCTGAAACACTGGTAAAAGTCTGTTAGGGGAAAAGATAAACACATGGGACAAAAGTACAACCCCACCAATTACCCAGCAAACGCAAAATAAGCATGCCTGTAATCCCAATGGATTATGAGTTCAAAGCCAGCCTCAGCAAGGACAAGGCCCTAAGCAACTCAGTAAGACCCTGTCTCCAAATAAAATACAAAATAGGACAGGGGATGTGGCTCAGTGGCCGAGTGCCCCTGAGTTCAATTCCCGATACCAAATTTAAAAGAAAAATACAAAATGAGAGATCAGGCTGTCTCTACCTCCACCAAGTGATTAAACATCACCTCGTTCTCATGCCACATCTGCCATTTTGGTCTGTAGGGGTGAAGTGATACGAGATCAACTTGCACGTCTCTGAACTTCTAAACCTATCTTCTGGTTTATAGGAAATACAGAGGATGGAGGAATAAGTTTAATGACACCCAAGAAAACAAACAAATCCAGATTATGGGACATACTTTAAAAAAAAAAAAAAAACAGGTCTCTTCAACAAACCTATGTCATGGGAGAAAAAAGTAGGGCAGACTGTTTTAGATTAAAAGATACTGTAATGAAAGAAACTAAATGCAATATTTGAACCTAAATTAGATCCTGGTCCAGGGCAGAAAAACTAGAAAAATTGGGGAAACTTGAAGATGGATGAAACAGATGATAAGGTGTAATCGCTATTCATTTTATTTAGTTAGGATTGTGGTAATGTAGTTATGTGAAACAATGCACTCAATCTTAGAAGGTATCTGATAAGTACTTGGGGTGAAATTTCATGATGTCTAGGACTGGGTTTGTGGCTTAGTGGTAGAGGTAGTGGTTACCTAGCATGTGTGAGGCCCTGGGTTTGATCCTCAGCACCACATTATAAATAAACAAATAAAATAAAGGTATTGTGTCCATCCACAAAAAAAAAAATTTAAAAATTTCATATGTCTGCAAACTCCAAATATTTCAGAAAAAGAGAGACAGAGCAAAAGCAAATATGACCAAATGTTACATTGGAATCTAGATAGTGGATATCTTATTATTCTTTTAATTTTTCTGCATGCTTGAATATTGCGAAATAAAATGTTCGAGATTATATAGACAGATATATTAAAATTATATTAAAAATTAAAATTGATCATTAAAAATATACTATATATTAAAATCATATCATGTGCATAGATACCCATTGATGTATGTGTATAAATTAAATTTCATATTTAAGAATAGAGTACTTTTTAAGGACAAAGAAAGCAGCTAGAAGGAAGGCAAAATAACAACTTATTTTCATCCTACTTAACACAACTCCATACTAAGGAATCTAAACATACTTGTTCATGCTTATGCATGTACACACACACACACACACACAAACACAATCTTCTTGAAGAGTGCCACTTAACATGCAAAGGACCCCCATTAGCAGGGAGAACATAACATATTTTGCTTGCCAAACTCTGAAGGAAAAAGATTTACTAACACTGACCTTTTTTGGGCAAAATTTCAACCCACTATTAGAAATACAGGTAAACACAGACAGAAGGCTTTTCTTCTCTTTTTTTTTTTTTTTTTTAAGTATTTGAATTCTTGGAAATATGGTCATTTGCAGAGGGGAGAAGGCAATGCCCTTTCCCTCACTTTTCTAAAGAAAGAAATCTTTACTTCCTGTCTTGGAAATGCAGTCTTCAAATCTTGTTTTGCTATCCCCATGTGCCAACTCAGGGATGGTGCCATGAAGACCTAAGTCAGGTTCACACCTGCTGGTAAACTTGGTTCTGGACTTTGGCAGGTGATCTATAAAGACCATCTGGGAACTTCAGAACCAGTGGGGCAGACCAATTGACTCAGAAAGTGTGAAACCCTTCGGTTAGCACTGATTGAGTGCCTATTGGACACCCCAGGAAAAAGCTAAAGGTATTCAAATATGACTATTACTTTCTGACTATTCTCCAGCAGCTTACAGTGCAGGAAGGAAGATAGGAAATAAACACATTTGTTTAATTTAAGACATGCAATTAGCACGACTTTGGTACCGTGGTGTTATAACAAAAGCTAAGCAAATTCTTGAGATAAATTGAATGCAATTCAACAACAGGTGTCACTTTGATCCCTTTAAGAGGTGTGACCTGTCACACAGTAAAACTACCTCTGGAACACAGAATTCTGTCAACTCAAACCAGGTAGTAAAGCTTAAACGTGGTTTAGGAAGAATTTCCTGAGGATGTGGAAGACGTGTTGGAAGGGAGGTGAAAGAGGAAAGTATCCCCTGGGACATGGTGTGGTTTGTGAAAGCTGATGGTCACTTTTCAATGAATCAGTTGGGAAACACAATATTATTAAAAATTAAACTATGTAAATTTACAATGAAATAAGTATATCAAAAACAAAACCTATGAATACTCAGGTTAGTTACTTGCTAAATATTTTTCTACACGTCTACATTCAGTGCCATTGGGGTTACTTATGTTGTTGTATCTGCCTGGTGGAAACACTCGTGGTGACTACTGAGCACCTCTCTCCCTTGATCTGCATCCAGTGACACCACCTTGGCAGCTTGAAGTCCGCCATGGTGGAGGATTTACACCCCAGGAACTGGCACATGTGGCTTTTCTTTTTCTAGGGGAGGAAGCAAGAAACCAATTGTCAAATATCTACTAGCACACCCGCACTGCTGTCATTGATAACCCAACAAACCAACCTTTGGTCTGTAGGCAACCATGTCCTCTGAGAGGGAAACCCCTGCTTTCTAAGGTCGGTTTCTTTCTTTAGTGTGAAAGTTTTGGTCTTTGTCTTAACCTTTGCAAGGATTAACCAAACCATTTCATTTATTAATAGTTTTGCATTAAATTCAGATATAGAATTTTCCTTAATATTTATTATAAAAATTTCTGAACATGCAGCAAATTTGAAGGAATTTTATAAAGAGCACCTGGATACCCACACTCACATTCTACCATGAAACTTTACCTGGCATCAATTATGTTTCACCTTCTATTCATCCCTCATACAGATTTTTTAAATTACTTGCCCAGGTAGTGGGTATTACTACTTAGAGAAGATGGTGTATTAGAGGATCCAATTAATTAGTTTTGTCATTCCAATATAAAACACGTCAAAAAGTATTTGATTTTAGACTTAAACCAGAAACAATGAAAACCAATGACATATTTAAGAAAATTTAAAACTCACCATTAACCTTGATGTATTCAATGAAGTCGAGTTATTGAAAAGTTAAGAAAGGTTTGTTTGTTATAATCAATATTTAATATATTTAAAATATTTAAAGCATTTCATATGTACAAATGCAGTTAAAAATTTAGAGCATTTAAATAACTACTATATAAGTGTCAAAAAAAGATCTCCTTAAATGTATTAAAACTTATTTAATTTATAAATAGAATAATAAAGTGGACCTTAATACTGTCACAGAAAACTAGGGTTTTGATTTTTGAAAGTCAAATGAAATATTACATTTAAAAGAAAAACAAATAACCAGAGCAGTCACTGTAATAGACAGCAAAAATTCATGTTGACGGACTGTTTACAGCCCTAGGCACAGAACAGAGAGAGAGCCCGGAAGGGAGAGAATTTTTTCTGTAGAGGACTCAAGGAAGACATTTTTAGAAGAAAAGCAGTAATAGTCAGTGTCGTGCCCAGTGAGTGGCAGGACGCGGATTGATCACTCTATATCCATTGCCCCGTCAAGCCTAACAACCCACTGCTTGGGTTGGTATCCCCCACAGGCCTATGTGTTAAAGGGTTGCCCACCAGCTGTGGTATTATTGGGAGGTGGTGGAACCTTTAAGAGGTGGGGCCTAATGGGAGGAAGTTAGGTCACTGGGGCTCTGCCCTTGAAGGGCATTCTGGGACCCTAGTCCCACCCCCATCTCTCTCTCTTTGCTTCCTGGCTGCCATGAAGTGAGCAGTTTCTTTCCCCATGTGCTCCTGCCATGATGTGTTGTACCACCACGGGCTCAAAAGCAACGAGGCCAAGTGACGTGGACTGAAACCTCAGAAACTATGAGTCAAAACAAATCTTTCCCCTTTATAAACTGATCACCTCAGGTGTTTGTTACAGTTACAGAAACCTGACTGTTATGTTTTAGATGTGACGTGTCCCCCAAAAGCTCGTTCGTGAGATAATGCAAGAAGGTTTAGAGATGATGTGATTGGATTATGAGAGCTTTATTCCAATCAGTGAATTAATCCCCTGATAGGGATTAACTGAGTGGTAACTGAGGGCAGGTAGGGTATGGCTAGAGGAGGTGAGTCCCTGGGGGGTTGCCTTTGGAGTTTATACTTTGTGAGCTGAGTTTAGCACTCTCTCTCTCTTCCCTCCCCCGCCCCATTTCTTTTTCTCTCTCTCTTCCTCCTGGTGTGATGTCTTGAGCCACTTTTCTCCATCATACTCTTCCACCGTGATATTCAGCTTCACCTCAAGCCCCAAGGAATGAGCTGGCGATCTATGGACTACGGCCTCTGAAACTGTGAGCTCCCAAAATAAACTTTTCCTCCTCTAAATTTGTTCCCGTTGTGTCTTCTGGTCACAGCAGTGAAAAAGTTGACTGAAACTCTGACTAACACACAAGGCATGAGAAGAGGGCATTATCAACCCCATCTTATGCATGCCTGGAGAGAGGCTAGGTGGCTCAGGTCACAGATAGTGTTTCTAGAACTGAACTCTGTGCCTTCCCCTGTTCACAAACTTTAAACTATTAAAATGCCTTTAATGTTTGATGGGAGAATATTAAAATGACTTTTTAAAACTGCAGAATTTCAAAATACAATCAAATGATGAAAAAAGTCATGACTTAAGGGATAGTGGAGAAGACTGCTTTGTAGGCTCAAGTTAGGATAAAGAATTAAGTAGGGAAACATCTAGAACACAGGAGAGATTGAAGGGCAAGGCCTCTCTCTTTCTGTGTCTTCCATCTCACTGAGGGGCATTTCAAATCCCCCCATAGGTCCAAGTCAGACCCCTGAGACCTCAGTGCCCTTGACTCTACCTCTCACCCCCACCCCCAGCACCTGGTCTTACCATCTCACTCCCTGAAAAGCTGTAAACCCATACTCCCTCTTCTTCCCACCCCACTGGTGTTCTCCTCACATCTGGGCTGTTATTGAGATAGCTCCCACCTGTTCCCACCTCCCACCTCCAGCCTGACCCCAGTCCTAACCTCTCTACAACTTGCCAGAGTGATCCCAACACCTGTTTTGAATTATATCCCCCTCCCACTGGAACTTGCAAAGACCTAAATCCTCCAAGGGGCACAGGAGGACTTCATCTTCTCACCTCTCCTGAAGTCTCCTCCTCCCTCTACCTCTTCTTCCTCCTCAGGTCCTACCTCACCCACATGGTCATCACTGTGGTACACAGTACCACATGGTAGCTCTCAAAGGTGCCTCTTTGAAGGAAACATTTCAACTGACACCCACCTGGATGATGAGAAGGAGCCAGCCACAGGAGAGCCGGGGAAGTTGTTCGAAGCAGGAGGAAGAGCCAATGTAAAGGCTGGACCAACCTGGAAGACCCACTTCACTCAGGATTTCATATTGCCCACTGGTAGTGGGAGTCCATCTGCTCTTTGACCCTGGCTATGTGTTTCTCCTTCTCTCAAGAATGTTCTTGTTCTCATCCTTTCTACAGCCATCCCCTTCTCACCCTTCAGGACTCAGCTTGGGCAACCTTCCTTGAACCCCATCTATGTCTATGTCCTCCTCTTCTGTATGCCTGGCATCCCATTGTTCTGAACCAGCAGTTACCCACACTGCCTCTACGCCCCATAAGTCTCTAAGGTCTTTGAAGTCAGTATCCACAGTTCAGTCACTGTTTATTCCCAGTGCCTAGTGCAAAATCCTAGCACACGGTGGGCCCCCAATTAATGTTGGTGTCCTGTATGAAAGAAATAAGAATGTGGCCCAAACATCAAGAATATAAGTAATAATAAATGCTGGCAAGGATGTGGGGAGAATCCTTTCCCCACTTATACATTATTGGTAGGACTACAAACTAGGACGACTACTTTGGAAAGCATTATGGAGATTCCTCAAAAGCCTAGGATTGGAACCACGATATGCCCCAGCTATTCTACCCTTTGGTATTTATCCAAAAGAACTGAAATCAGCACATTATACTATAGTGATACCTGCATGCCAATATTTAGAGCAGCACAATTCACAATAAACAAATGGCAACAGCCAAGGTGTCCATCAACAGATGAATGGAACAAGAAAATGTAGCATATATACAAAATGGAGTTCTACTCAGCCATTGCAAAGAATGGACCATGTCATTTGCTGGTAAATGGATTAGACTGGAGAACGTCAAGCTAAATGAAATAAGCTAGGCTCAGAAGTCAAGGGCCAAATGTTTTCTCTTATACACAGAAGCTAGACTGAAAAAAAGAGATTTTAAAAGGGAGATCTTATGAAAAGAGAAGTGAGAACAGTAGTATAGAGGAAGAGGACAGAGGGAGAGGGAGGTAAGAAGGGAAAGGAAATGGACTCAGCATGGGACCGACCAAATTATGCTAAGTGCATGTAAGAATATGTCACAGTGAATCCCACTCTTATGTGTTAAGTATAAAGCACCAATTTTAGAAAAAAAATAAACAGAAGGAAGACCAGTTGAGTAGAGAAGGGGAAGGGAAAGAGGAAGTACTGGATATGAAATGGAGCAAATTATGCTGTGTGCATATACGAATATGTCACAATGAACCCCACTATTATGTATGAATATAATGCGTTAATAGTTTTTTTTTTCTAATGTGACCCTAGACATCCTCTCCCTCTCTTCCAAGTGTTCCCTTACACTTGGACTTGAAGGAAGATGGACAGGATTTGGACAAACAGGAGATCTTTAGGGAGAAAGGCAGGCGCCCAACAAGAAAGTAGAGAAGAGCTGGGCCTGAGGGAACCCCAGAATAGGATCCTGCAAAGAAAGCACAGGGAGAGAAGTCTGAAGCTCAGATTTGTTCATTCATCCAGCTTTTACTGAGCTGCCAGGATGATTTGCTGAGCAGTTACTACCCTGGATTCTCATGATAAGGCAGTAACTCCTACTTAGAGCTTGCTGACTTCATGTCAGATTTTCTCCTAAGAAATTTGTATCTCTTAACACTCTAAATCCTCACAACCATTGCATGCATCAAATACAATCACCATGGGCTGGGAGAGGTAGCAGAGGAGCAGAAAGGTGAACCTACTGGCAGCAGGTTCACAGCCTGAAATGAAGCATGGAAGTGAAGTGGTTGGCCATGCCATTGGGCTGTCTGACCCCAGACCCTGCTACTGCTGGACATTCTGATGAGGACTAGATAACAAGTAACCAAACACATAAGAACTTCAGGGAATGACCAAAACAATATAGGAACTACATCAGGGATGTGGTAGAAATGTAATTCAGTGGTAGAGCACTTACCTAGCATGTGGAAGGGCCTGGGTTCAACCCCCAGCACCACACACACACACACACACACACACGCACACACGCACACACACACACACACAAGAAAATGGCAGAAAGTGACTACAGACTGGGCGACCATGGAAGAATCATTTCTGAAGGAGAAAATTGAACTAAAACCTGAATGATGAGAAAGAACCAACACAGGGGAGCTGGGGGAAATGACCCAGGCACAGGGAACAGCAAGTGCAAAGGCTAGGACCCACTTCCCTTGGGAGTTCATGTTTCACCTTATTAATGGGAGAAATTCCATTGCTGCCAAACCAGGTGCCACTTTGTGGGGTTGTGGACCTTCCCTAGCCAGGTTTGGGTGAGACGACCTGTGCGAAGCCTCCTTTAGTGGCCCCTAAAGCTGGGTGCCCTGGAGGAGGGTGGTTTGAGCCTTGGACACCTTGTCACCAAGCCGGGCAGACTCACGTTTTGTTTGAAGCTGTGGTTCTCGGAGCATTCGGAGTCATCCTGCCAAATATCTGTGGCGTTTGCTAGGGTCTGCCAAGTTCCCCGAGCCAAGCAGTGCCTGTAGGCTCTTCCTGAGCTCTCTGAAAGTAAACAAAGCTCTAGAGGAAAGGTCAGAATACACAGCCCATTCCCTGAGCATGCTGGAAGGCCCTCACCCTGGCCACAAAGCTGTGGAAAATCCCAGGGAAAGGCATTTTTCATTTCCCCCTTTGGGGGCTCATTAGCATCCTTACTGTTTATTTGGGATAGAAAAAAAAACATGGAAGCCTCTAGATTTCGTAACGAACCATGATCCACTAATGTCTGCTGTGTTTACCCGAAGTCTCTGGATTTAGAACAGTCCCTGGTGACTCAGAGATGTGATAACCCCGTAAGGTACAGCCCAGCTGGGAGACGCTGACCTGCGCTCCTGCACTTGCTCAATGGTGCGTCTCTTTCTGATACCCAAGAAGAGCAAGCAATGAGCATGAGGCAGACAGACCCAGGGCTGAAGCCTGATGTGTCACCTAATGAGTAGGCGTCCTGGGCCCAGCCCTCCCTCTCTGAGCCTGTGGGTTTCTTCATCAAGAACTGGAACATTCATGGTGCCACCCTCTGTATTTGAAGGAGGATTAAATGAGTGTGTGTGTGTGTGTGTGTGCAGATGATGGACATGATGCTCTGTCCACACTGAGTGCTGTTAGGACTTAGTCACATGTATCCCAGGAGCACCTCCTGAAGTTACTCCTACCTGGAGGACCAGGGACTGGACTTGCAAACGAGAAGTGGAAATTTGCTGGAATTTCTAGACCAGACCCTGCATGCCACAGACCAACAGTAGCTATTTTCTACATTTAATCATTGGGTACCCACATAGTACATCCATCTGCCCAGGTGACAGTTTTGCTAGGGTGTCTAAGTGACATCTCAAACAATATGCCCCAAACTAAGTTTTTCGTCTTCTTCTCAAAACCTGTTCCCCTACATATTTTCCCACCCTGCTCAGATAGCAAACCCAGCCTTCCAGTCCTCTGGCTCCAAGCCTTGGAGTCATCTTTGCCTTCTCTCTGTCTCCCATAGCCTTTACCTCTCCATTAGCTAATCAGCTCTACTTTTGAATATATCCAGAATTTGACCACTGTTTTTCACTGCCTCCTTCCCTCCTAATGGGAACCATCATCTTTCTTGGAGAGATGTCTCCTCTGACCGTCCTGCCCCTCATACCTATGGGTGGCCCAACAATCAATGACCTGGATAAGATGTCCATTGCCTCATGCCAATATCTACTCAGTATCTTCCAAGAAGTTGAGAACACATCAGAATCCTTTTACAGCCTCCACACAGTCTTATAAGACCTGCTCCCAACTCTCTGCCCTAACTTCTTATAGCTTCTTTTCCCCTTTAGCTCCAGCCACATTTGTCTCCTCTTTTTGAAACAGAACCCCCCACCCCGTGCTCTCTATCAAGGGCTTTGGCACCTGAACACACTTCTACTATTGGCTAAAACCTTTACCTCCTATAAGTCTTCACTGAAATCTCACCTTGTCATTGAAGCTTTCTCTGACAACCTTACAATCACTACTCACTCCTCCCATCCCATGTTCCCATTCATTCCCCCTGTTCTAGCTTGAGTAAAATATATCACATCTTGCCACATCAATGTTCATAGCTGCTCAATTCACAATAGCTAGATTGTGGAATCAACCTAGATGCCCTTCAATAGATGAATAGATAAAGAAACTGGTGTATATATACACAATGGGATATTACTCAGCCATAAAGAAGAATAAAATTATGGCATTTGCAGGTAAATGGATGATGTTGGAGACTGTCATGCTAAGTGAGATCAGCCAATCCCAAAAATCCAAAGGCCGAATGGTCTCTCTGATAAGTGAATGATGATGCATAATGCGGGGTGGAAGGGAGGCAAGAATGGTGGAAGGGAGGCAAGAATGGTGGAAGGGAGGCAAGAATGGAGGAAGGATAGATAGCATAGAGGGAAGGGGGGCGAGGAGTAAGAATAATAACAGAATGAGATGGACATCATTGCCCTGTGTACATGTATGAATGCACAGATGGTGTGACTCTACTTTGTGTACAACCAGAGAAACAATAGCTGTACTCCATTTGTGTACAATGAATCAAAATTAAATAAATTAAAAAATAAATATACATATATATGTGTGTATATATATATATATATATATATATATATATGTCACATCTTACCAATGATGCTCCTTGATTTTTGTCCATCTCTCTTGCTAAAACATGAGTGCCATGGGAGAGGGATTTTATTCTGTTTTGATCACTGCTATATCCCAGGTGTTTATAAATAATGCCTGGTACACAATAGGTACTGAATAATTATTTGTTGAATGAGTGAATGACAATAGTTCCCACTGATACTTGTGTCCTTCATGCCAATCATAATGCTCTATGCTGAGGATGCAAGGATGAATCCAGCAAAGTCAAAGTCTAGGCAGGAGATTGCAAATAAAAAGTGCTGTAAACAGTCATAAATTCTGGCAGAGACTGCACAGGGAGAGAAGAAGCCTCACAAAAGCAGAGGCCACTGCATTGTAGAGAGAAGCTGGAGGAATTTTCTAGAAGGATGAAAGATTCGAGGTAAGAATCAAAGTTGAATTTATTTATGTGAACGGAACATTTGAGGAAGCATCCTGGACAGAAGAGTGAGTAAAGGCACTGGGTGCCAACAGCTGGGAATTGTTTGACTGGCATGGCAGGAAAATAGCAGGGGGAGCAGGGGAGAATGCTGGACAGATCAGCAGGGCCAGGCTGCAGGTCATATGTGCCATTTATAGGTGTTGTAAGGGGGACCCACATAACCTCCTGATTGGCATTTTTAAAAACTTTGTGCAGGGTGGTTGGAAGGGATCAGATCTGAAGCTGAGGACAAGAAGACCAGGAAGCAGCACAGATGGTGCTGCTGAGCCCCACGAAGACACTAGCAGTGGGGCATGGGAAGGAGGGGAGTCAGAGGACCAGCTACCATGGAGACCATTCCTGAGTTGCAGAATTATTTTCCTTTCTCTATTTTTCAGTTCTCTCGCTCCCTCAATTTCTACACCACAGGATAACAAGTCTTGACCATTCGGTCTCCAACATTTCTCTTTCATCTTTCCCCTTCTCTCCAATTTCTCACCTCTGCCTGAATCCAAACCCTTATCATCTCTTTTTCTGGACCAAGTGCCCCTCCCTGATTTCCCTCCATTCCTCAATCCAACAGCTACATGCTGTTGATGTTGTCCTCCCTAACTGCGAATCTTTTATATCCTTCTTATGCCTTATCAATTTCTGGGGCTCAACATAATTTTCCCCTACAGAGGAAAGTTTAAAACCCCTACTGGAATACATGATTTCTTTTACAATTAGTCCCCAGCCTCATTGATCAGTTGTTGATGCCAATAACATGATGAACCTATATTCATCATCTCACTCTCTTCCTTCTAGAATCATAAAGCTCCTTCCTTTACTTGTAAAGAATTCTTCTGCATCCCTTTAAGTTTGTAGAGGTCCTTCTCCAAACCCTTCCATCGTCTTCACACTTCGGTTTTACTTTAGGGACCCATTTGGTTTCTAAAGATTTATTAAGAAAAATACTTTAGGAATCTACTTGGATTCTAAAGACTTGATTGAGTGGGAGAGTCACTTTTCATGATTTGCAGATCGCACTCCCTTTAGTATACTCCAGAAGCCCAGAACCAACTTTTTAAAAAGAGCCTTTAACTCAATTTCCTTGTAAACTTGGAGTTTGAATCCTTGTTTTATCCTAAATTGGATTGGACCTGTAGTTTTAGCACCTGGGAAGGAACCGATGGTGGAGCTGGAGGTGGTGGTCACTGAGGAGTGCGTGAATATTTGGAACCTGAAAGACATGAAGGAATCCAGGGGCCTCAACCTTTGACTCAGCTTTAGCTCCACTTACAAAGCACCTGCTCGTTGGCCAATTCTGGGTGTTCCTTCTCATTTAGTCCTCAAAACAATCTTAAAAGTTAGTTATTCTTCTCTTCACTTTACAGACAAGGAAACCACAGTTCTAAGGGCTCCAGGAACTTGCCCAGAGTCTCAGAGTACAAAACAGAGGGATGGAGTCTAACTTCAGGGTCTCTCACTCCACATCACTGGGTTCTTCCCCACTTCACCAAGTTGTCTCTAAACCAGCCACTTCTCTAGTACCTTCACTCTCAACCTCCCTGAAAAACTCACGTCCTCATGCCTCCTGGATTGCTTCCAACTGGATTTCATCAGAGAACAGCCCCACAAAATATGTCACTAACTCTCCCACCCAGCAGTGCATCTTCCTTCTAAACTCTGTGTGTGTGTGCTGGCTAGAGACTTCCAAATATTGAAACCAAAGTGCCACTGATGGTTTCAGTAATGATCTATTGAGCTGAAATTAAATACCAGATGCTATATTTTACCTTCTCAGAGACTCATTCTCACTTTCTTTTACCTAGTGCTTCATAACTGCTTATGTTACCAGTTTTAGCTGTCCTTATATTTGCCCATGGTCTTTTGTCATAGGTAACAGAATTCTAACCAGTAATTGTTTCCAGAATAAAATGACGAAGACATTGGGCTTCTCAGGCAGGATGGGTTCCTAAGTAATATTCACTTCCTTTGAACAGGATTGGGATGAGCTAAGTGGTTAAGTTCTCCAGTCAAGTCCTAGGGGACTTGAAATTGCAATTCAATGTGCCTCCTTCTATAGCTGATGCAAAGGAAGGTTTAAGTCCTTTCCTCCTACCTAACAAGCCAAAAGATGCCTGGGTATGAGCTTCCCAGTCTTTCTCCCCTGCTTCTGCCTCCTCTCCAAGACATTGACTATTCTTAACCATGAGTGCAGCCAGATTCTGTGGAAGCCAGGTCTGGGTTCTGTAATTTATAAAGTACAAATGGAACTCCCAAGAATAGAAGAACTAAGGAGATAAGAGGAGAAGAAGGATGATTCATTACCAAGAACTTAAAGGGACACCTTTGGGATGGGGGGAAGAACTTAGGAAAAGTAGCTGGTTGGAGCCTTCTCTCTGACTAGTATCTGACTAGTCTGTCCAGGAGACACTGGCCTTTAAAGAAATTGTCAGAACTTATTACCTTCATTCCACCAAGGTAGGTATGAAGGGCAGGGAACGGAGACATTTCCGGGAGAAGAATGAGGCCAGCACACATATTGATCAAAGGTTCCATTACAAAATATGCCTACAGAGAGAAGAGGGGCCATCAGTATTTGAGCACAGAGCCTCTTATAGAAGCAGAAGGGGCCCTGGATTGCAGAACCCACTTGATGCCATAGGAAGCTGGTGGAAGATTGAAGGGACCTGCATGGGCCTCCCTCTTTCTAGACATGTGAAAGATGAAGAATTATTTGGAGAGCAAAGGAATGCCAAATGCAGCCCCAAACATTGTGCCTTTATCAACCCAGCTTAACCCCCAGTCAGTTAATGCAATGTCCACACCATGCTGATTTTGCTTTATTTTACATGAATCAAACACTTATAGAAACTCAGGATCAGAAGGACACTTGGAAGTCCAGCCAATGCCTTATGTTCCATAATTAATTTGACTAAATAATTGTCAAACCTTCACCAATTAGATCCCAGAACACACCTATGATGAAATGTGCAAAATAACAAGCCAGTTTAAGGGCATCTGTGGAATCTAGGTTCCTGGTCACATATACATAATGTGACACAAATTCAATCTACAACAGTTCAATTGACAAATTACTCATGTCTGAAGACCAGGCAGTAAGTATGGCAGATGGATTTTATCAAATAGGGCTGCATCCATATATATCCCATCTCATGTTATTTTACAGTGAGAAGTGGGTCTATGTTCACCCCCGCCCCCTTGAGCCTGGGTAGGTCTTCGTAACTGTCTCATCCAACCAAGTATGGCTGATGCTGTGTGACGTGTGAAGCCAGGTATGCAAAGGGACGTGGCCTCTGGTCAGACAAGCCCTTAGAAACTCAGCTATCATGCTTTAAGGAAGCCCAATCCATGTGGACAGGACATGTGGATGGGCCACCAGTTGCCACTGGCTTTCAGCTGAGAGCCAGCATCAGCCTACAGACATGGGCAGGGGCTTTGGGTGATCCTGGCTCCCAGATTTGAGTCCTTCAACCGAACCCCAGACAGGAGCAGAAACCAGTCAGGCCCACTGCGTCCTGTCTGCAGTTCTGATCCACAGGAACTGTGAGAGAGAAATTATTTCATTATTTTAAACCACTAAGCTTTGGGGCAACTTGTTAACTAACACAGATAAGTAATACATGTGCTTACCAGAAGGTTCCTTGAGTAAGTCTCTCAGACACTTCTCCTTGTACTGAGCCCACTTCCGAGTTGTCTCCTCAAGGAGAGATCCTGTAGCCTGAGCAGACAAAAACAAGGTCACCCCCAGTTAGCTGCCAGCTCAGACGTGACCCCGTTATCTCACACCACAACTGTCAAATCTCCCCGCTGAAGTGCTCATGGCCCACAGCAATAGTCAGAATTTCTTTGGCATCTTCATTCTTACCTTAAAATAGATATGAATTTTACATTCACTTGATAATCTAATCATATTGATTTTTAAAAAAATGACCTTTTTCTTCAAAACCTTTGAGGTTGACATTTCAATGTTATACATTTTTTCCTAAATTTTCACACCCTCCCACACAAATGGTTATATGCTCCTGAGACTACGTAGAATCCAAAGAAAGTAGCATTGCACCAAGAGGGGCTCAGTATCAAATCTGAGAAAGGCCTGCACCATCCACATGCCTGTGGGTCCAGGGTCAAAGCCGCCGAATCAGCAGATACTATGCTACTGTTTCGAGGCCTTGGGGTTGTTTTTTTTTGTTTTCTTCTTTCTTTCTGACATAGAACCACAGGACCTTGGACTTTTCAGATGACTGCCTTGTCTGGTAGCTTCTCATTGTGTACCTGGACCAATTCTCTTGGTTTTAGAAAGGGCCCTTCTCTCCCACCCTTCATCTGACTTCATTTTTTCAGAGCCCCATTGTGCACCAGGGCTTGTCTGAGGGAGGAATTGAAGGGGTACAAAGATAAGCATGTCACTTGCCCTAAAAAGCACTTACAATCTGCTAAGGAAAAAGCCACTAGGTAATGAGCTGGCACATGAAGTCCAGTGCCATCCTACTCCATGTCCCCCTGGCTCCTTCCCCACATGGCTCTGTCCTTGATTTTGCACTTTTGTCTCCTCTCACAAGGGGCAACAAACTCAAATGCCTTCTTGGGCCAGGTAGAGAACCCAAAAGACAGGTAGAGCTGGTGACACAATAGGGGTGGAGGAAACTGGGGAGATGCTCTGCCTAAAGGTATTCAAATTTAATTACACACATGTAGGTACAGTCAGCCTGCACCCAAAATAAACCCATCCGTGAGCCCAGTGGGTGGCCTGTTTCTGCTTCCTGAGTCATCAGCCCAATCCACCCTCTCCCTCCACTGTCCAGCATGGGCCCCCAACACCACGGCATTTGTGATGGGATCTGCGGGTCATTCCTTTGCATCCTTTCCAGAGAATCACACAGAAGAGCTCGTGTAGGGTTCACGGTTAGTTCAGTTCATGGTTCCCTTACTGTCTCAGTAATTTTTCCAAGGTGCTCCTAGGCCACAAGACATACCTAATAAGTCCAACTTGCTAAGTAGCTAGGTCCAAACAGTTCATAAATATTTATTTCTTAACATCTTAGAGCCTGCTTGGCATTGCACAACTTCTCAAACTTTAGAATCGGATGGGACACCATCACCTTCATTTCCTTTTCCACACTGATTTTTGTTCTGTTCGGTGCTTGCTTTTTATCACAGCACCTGAGGAAAACCCAGTTTTTCAAATACACCACATTATCAAAAGGATGAAAGTGTGATCTAATGTTGAAACCATGAATACCTTGCTCTAGTAGTTTCATGACATCTGACAAGTGACAGGTATGATTGCGCTTCCCTCAAAAAACCAAAGCATCTTACAGTACCTACAAGTTCACAGTGGTGCCCTGAGGCACCTTTAGCACACAGTTTGGGAACTATGGGATTAATCAGTAAGCAGTAAGTAGTAACAATGATGATATAATAATTGGCATTTACCCATAAGTTTCAGTTTGCAATGAGCTTTGAATCATTACTAATGACCTCTTTCTCTCTCTCTCTCTCTCTCTCTCTCTCTCTCATTTCTTTCTAAGTTATGGCTCAAAGGGTGAAAAGTAAGTTTATTAACATACTATTTAAAGAAATAAACATCCTAAGGGCACAACAACTGACTCATATTTTTTAATAAATTCAGCAGATGAATTAATAACAAAATAATAACTCCTTGAATTTGCAAAGTCATCAAAGTGAGACCCTTTACTGCACAAAAGCACTATTTATGTCCTCAGAAACCTCACTGAGACCTGTGTAAGGAAGAGGCAAGAAAATCAGTCCCCGAACTAACATTCCCCTGTCCTCCTGCTCTTTGCCAGGACTAAGGGCCATGGCCAAAAGCAGAAAAAGAAGCTAAAGCTAAAAACCGAATCTGCCAGTTAGGGAAGCTGGACAGACTCAGGCTGTCTTCCCAGGTACTTGTCCTAAAGACATTCAAAACAAGGAAGTCACTCCCAAGTTCAATCACAGCTAAATTCCCAAAGTAATGAGGAAAGGAGACATAGGGGTGGATTTTTTTCTTATTGGAAAGTCCAGCGTGACTTCTTGCCTCTTTCCCTTGCACAGGTGACCAGCATTCATGACTAACTTGGCTAAGGAGGGATTAAAAAGCGGGGAGGGGCAGATCCCTCCCTATTGACTGTTTAAATAAATCTTTTTTTCTTTGTTAGAGAAGGAATATGCTTCACTATAAAGTAGAAATCACAGATAACCAAAGGTGAAATCATAATCTCATCACTCAGAAATCACCATCAAGTTCCACACCCTTCTCTGCCCACGTGTGTATTTTACTTTCTTGTTCGTCTCTGTTTTATTCTTTTAATTTTTTTTAGTTGTAGATGGACACAATACCTTTATTTTATTTATTTATTTTTATGTGGTGCTGAGGATGGAACCCAATGCCTCACACATGCTAGGCATAAGCTCTACCACCAAGCTACAACCCCAGCCCCTTCTCTGTTTTATTCTAACCAAAAAGGAAATCATACTGTTTTATGACCTTTAATTTTTCATAGAAGACATATTGTGAACAGATCTTCATTCCAAGAAATACATCATAACTGAAACAAACTTTAATACTTACACATTATTCCATGAATGAATGTGATAAAATTTAGTTTTTAAATCCTCCAGCATTGAACATCTAAGTTGTTTTCAGATGTTTACTAATATAAAGGATGATAAGATAAACATCCTCATAGCTAAACATTTTGAGAGTACATCTTTATTTTCTTAGAAGTTCTTTGAATTGGAATTTCTGGGTCATAGAGTACATACATTTTTAGAGGTTTTTGATAACATACTGTAGAACTGTTTATCCTGATGCAAAAGTGATTTTTTTTTTCAGTTTAAAACTCTGCACATCGGCAATGTATAAAATCCACTTCTCCAAGATTCTTCCATAGTTTATGTTTTTTGATGCCAAAACAACTCCTAAATAACATAAATGAGTGAGTGGGTGTGTATGGAGTGAGCACTATTTCCTTGCTTGTATTTAGAAACTAAACTATCCCTGAGAATTTCTCATTAACTGAATTTTATGAAGACTTCCTGCCAACAAACTGGCCAGGGTCATTTATATTCCAGGCAGGGAAAGCGTCTATGAGCAAACTCCATCATGAACTAACGTCTACACAAAGCCTTGTAAAATAAACATCTGGAGAAAGAGTACGAGGTTGGAGATGGAGAACCAAGAAGAGACTCATCAGAATCACAGACACACACTGGAGGACAGACAGTGCCAAGAGCTCTGTACACACAGAGTGGGCATTGGAGGTGAGGGGACCCCATCAGTGGGCACATTATTGGTTATGGAAATACCAGAGGTAAAGGGCTAAGGTGTGGCTTTGTCAGCATTTTAAGTCAGCCTGAGGCACTGCAGATTCTGCTATTGTTATATATAAATAGTCATATGTCAGCATCTCCCAAGAGTGCTAGAGAAGACAGAACACAGGGCTTCAACCCCACCTCCCTCCACGCGGCTAGACCAAGGGCTCCCCTGCCCATGAGCTACGTGCTGGAAAGCAATGTTGTAACTCCTCTGAGGCTTATTCTCCCCATCTGTAAATAATACCCATCAGGAATAATACCCTTCCCAGAGGCTTTCAGTGAGCATTAAGCAAGGCCATGTGTGGAGATCATTTCATGACAATATGTCATGACAATATGACATGACATGACATGACAACATGTTAAATGTTGCAGCGCTTGGTGTGTGGTAGGCAGTCTGAACGGGTGGTGGGTAGAAGGTGAGCAAAACGAGGGAATTAGCTGTTCACATTCAGTTTTCATATGAAATATTCTGAAAATGGAAACAAAGTTGAGAACTCAGCATCAACTCTCTCAATAAGGGCCCCACCACGAACAATGGAAGCCCTGGAGCCAGAGGTAGACCAAAGTCACCTGGTCTTCAGGGATGTTCTGGTCATTCTGCAGGAGTCTGCCAGCCATGGCAAGAATCCCATGGAACCAGAGGCTGGGGTCTCATTTACAACCCATGGGAGCTCGAAGGGAGCCTGTGGGAGAATCTGGATACAGGGAGCTTAATAGGAGCTCCCTGCCTCTCTAGCCCCAGGTTGGCACCACAGAAAAGCTCAGCAAGAGAACCTGAGATTACAGCGGCTTGGGAGGCTGAGGGTCCCAAGTTCAAAGTCAGCCTCAGCAAAATGAGGCACTAAGTAACTCAGTGAGAACCTGTCTCTAAATAAAAGACAAAATAGGACTGGGGATGTGACTCAGTAGTCGAGTGCCCCTGGGTTCAATCCCTGGTACCCCCCCGCCACACACACACAAAATAAAAAGAACTTGAGATTCAGTCCCACAGCTCTCCCTCTGTTGGGTGAGGGGAGTTTCATATTCTGAGGCTGAAACAGGGGCTGACCCTGTGCAAGGAACAGAGGATGAAGACAGCCATTCCCTAGTCATTACTGTGGAACTGGGAGTTTCTTTCCATCATAGTCTTATATAAAAAAAGGGGATCTTGGAAAGGGAAGGGACAAAAGCCTGCTCTCCTGGAACAAGAGTAAGTCAAGCTACCAGAAAACCCAACTACAGAGGGCAGTTAAATACATTATAATAGTTCCTGAAAGCCTGCAACTATGTGGATCTACATTTGTTGACAGGAAGTATTGCTTAATCTCCCGGGACTCCCTTTTCACACCTTTAAAATGGGATTAACCAGAGGACTTCCCTCTCAGTGTTGAGAACAGGCAGTGAGATAAGGGGTGGAGGGGTTGCCTGGCACCAGACCTAATGTCGATTAGGTATTTGCATATTCATATTGTTAGTGTGGTTTGTTATTAAAAACAGATTACAAAATAATACTTACAGTATGATCTCATGTTTATTGTTTTAAATTGTATGTTAAATGAATGGTAGAAAAACGTCCTGCAGGATAAGCTCCCAAATGTAAACAAGGGTGATCTCTGGCTGGTGGAATTTCAGTGATTTGCAGTTTATACTCTAAATATTTTAGGGCTTTTTTTTTTTAACATTCCATATTTTTATATTTTAACATTCTATATTTTATAAATAGAAAGAAAGCAAGAAAGGAAAGGAAGGAGGAAGGGGAAAGAAAAGGAAAGAAAAAAGAAAAGAAAGAATAGAAAACTGTCCATTCGATATAAACACAGAGTGCTAACGAAATCAATGAGAATATAAGCAGCAATTTTAAAAACTAGTCGCGGAGTTTACACAACATGGGAAAATGCTTATAATATGACACAAATGGAAAACCAGGATACAAAATATTCTAAGCTTCATCATTTCAGCTGTGTGAAAAAATGCATAGAAAAAGGATTTAAGGAAAATATTCCAAACTATGAGCAGTGATTACCTCTGAATGGTAGGGTTAGGGTTGATCATTATTTTCTTAATACTGTTTTCTATTTTCAGAATTGCCTACAAGGGGCCTAAATTACTTCAAAGATTACAAAATATGCATAACTGATAATATTAATAAAGAATAAAGAATGTCTCTTACTTGCTTGATGAAAACCAGCAGCACCAGGGTGAGGAAGGGCCTCCCAGGGGCCCAGAGCAAGTGCTTCCCATGGGAAAGGAGAGAGCCAGTGCTCCCAGCAGCAGGGCTCGTGGGCAGGGCCTGGACCCCAGGCAGGGACCCCTGGCTGCTTCTCCCAGGCCCTGCCCGGCTCAGCTGGGGCCTCATCCTCCTGGCACACTTTCACAAGTGCGGACACATCCCTCCAACAGTCCAAGATGTACCACAGGCAGCCTCCTCCTGCATTCCTCCTTGTCCAGAGAGGAAGTGTTTGCACAAATCCTCTGCACGGCGCGCGGAGAGTGTCTGAACGGGTCCGGAGTGATCTACCGAATCTCCAAGTTTCTCATCCCCCTCCAGCCCCCCCAAGGCAGGGAGATTTTTCCCAGACCTTCCCCAAGTTGGCTGTGCTCCGTGGAACTTCCTCAGCAGGCCCAGAAGAAACAGCAAGGCACTCCCTGGACTCCACCCCGAGGCTTCTGCTCCATGCACAGGGCCAGGAGGAGACAGGCTGGGGTTCAAGTGGCCAAGGAGCCGCTGGTAGGACAGGGCGACCTCTAGACACTTGGGAGACCGGCGTCTTTGTAAGGGGAGTGGGTCTTGCTTGATCAACACAGAAGTAAAGCCATCTCTGGTCCCTGTTTAGGCCAGGAGAACAGACAAGACAGTTGCCCAGCCCAAAATACAGCATCTCCTGACCCAGGGCCTGAAGCAAAAAACCCAATCAATGACTGAGATTGTTTGCACAATAGCAAAGCATTGCATGGAACAATCCAACCTTCACTCCTCTTGAATGCCCACTTGTTCTGAACACAACATTTTGTTCTTCTGAACACAATATCGCTCAGCCCACCTGGCAGATCCTTTATGGAATACATGCTCATCACTTACTAACCAACACGTCTGCACCTTCTCACCCCAATTGGCGTTTGCAAAGTCTTTTCATCCTCTATCCTATTTCATTCATCCTCACAAGAACCACCTACAGGTACATGGGTCAGAGAGGTTAGGAAGTAAAAGGCAGAATCGAGATAGTCAGGTCTTCTGATCAGAGTCACCTGACCACAGCCACTTGGGAAGGTATCATTCCCCACCACTGCCCTCTCAGGGTGATCTATTCTCTAATCAGCTCATCACTGTCTCTAAAAGGGTCCACTTGGGCCTGGCACAGTGAAACACAGCTATTATCTCAGCAGTTCAGGAGGCTGAGCAGGAGGATCAAAAGTTCAAAGCCAGCCTCAACAACTTAGCAGGCCCAAAGCAACATAGCAAGACCCTGACTCTAAATAAAATATAAAAAAGGCTGGGGATGTGGCTCAATGGTTAAGTGCCCCTGGGTTCAATCCCTGGTACCAAAAAAAGGGGGGTGGGTTACTTGGCCCTTCTCATCCCACCTCTCCCTGACCAGCTCTCAGCATCTCCTTCCAACTTTTCCCAGCCTCCCAAACTGGAGGCTCAAGTGAAAGGTGTGCAGATGGGGTGACACATCAGTCAGCAAGAGAGAGGAAGAACACTTTTCCATTTACTCCTTCCTTCCTTCCTTCCTTCCTTCCTTCCTTCCCCCCCTCCCTCCCTCCCTCCCTCCCTCCCTCCCTTCTTTCTTTCCTTCCTTCCTTCCTTCCTTCCTCCCTCCCTCCCTCCCTCCCTCCTTTGTTTTACATGCCTTCCTCCCTTTCTTCCTCTTCCCTCCGTCCCTCCCTTCCTTTCCTTTTCTCCATTTAAGTCAAGCCATCTTGGCTAACTTATCTGATGGAGTGAATTCTGAAAGTTGGGGAAAAAACAGGTGAACACTGATTTCAAAGATTTAACAGAAATCTTTGAAAGACCACATGGAAAAATTTTAAACCTTAGTAGTGCAATGTTCAATCCTAACAAAGAGCCCCAGCATGGACTCTTATGATGGCATGAGCTCTGGAATCAACGAAGTCCTCTCTTGGGAAGCAGAGAGCAGGATGAAGTGAGAGGGGAGGAGGGAAGTCCCCAAGTCATGGGCTCAGATACACTGGCTAGAGTCGTAAAGCTATTCTGAAACTGCACAGCAAGGACAATCCTCCAAGTCACCTGCTGGTAAAGAAAGTGCCTGCTTTGTGAGAATCACCTATCTCCTCTCTGAACTTTTTCTCAAAAACAGTCTTTTGCGGAAGGGACAGGGGTTGGGTCCACACTAGACTTCCCCTCCCGCTGGACGGATGCCATCTAGTGACAAAATGTTGTAAAGCGTCTTGCCATGAGAGGGCAGCAACCAGCATGCAAAGATTCACAAGGTTTGCAAGACTTCAGCGAGAACTGGACGCGGTTCCTCAGGCTGTGCAGTAGGAAAGAACCCACAGAGTCGGGGTAACACATGTGTCACCACCCTTTTCTCCTACCTGCTCAGGCAGGTAGATCCCTGGTTATATCTGGAGCTCTTCAGGATCTAACATGTAATCAAGAACCTGTGTGTTGTGGATGCCACACAATCTTCTGTCCTCCTCCACTCTTGCTTGATCTTGGCTTATGACAGTTCTTGTATAGTTTTTTACTTTTCCTGGAGTTTCTAATTGCCTTTCCTTTGCCCATCCTCATAGATTTTTTTTTTTTTTTTTGTAATTCCTAAGTCTTAGGTAAAAGGCAACAGATGCCCTGTATGCTCTGAGATGCTCTGTACCTCTTCCCAATCCCATCCCAGAGGAGGACACTCAGTGGGGGGATGCCCAGCCCAGCCTCCCTACACACCTGCACTGGAAGAGCTCCCGAAGGATCTTCAGCATCATGTCTCCTGCCAGTGATACCTTTGGCGGGACATTAGTGATGGAGCTGAGGGCTTTGTGTGTCAGCATTTAAGGCCCCAGGATGGTGAATTCTGCACCCAAGTGGAGTCCATGCCAGCCTCCCCATCTGCACACCATTGGGTGCTGAGGCAGCCTTCTTGTACCTCACATCTCCGGGTCCCTGCACAAGGCAGCTGTCCTCTGCATTCTCTCTCTCTATAGGGCTGGGTAAGAAGCAGGACTATGGAGTCCTCAGGATCTCCTATACTGGAATCCAACACTGAGCACTCTGCTCAATGCAAAAGGGAGGTGTGGCAGGCTCACTCAGACACCCACCCAAATGGACCCTGGACTTCCATCAAAACCAGTGCTCTCAGCTGGACACAATGGCAACCCCGAAGACATTATACATTACACTACGTTGGAATAAGTTAGACACGAAAGGACAAATACTTTGTGACTTACAAATACTATGACTTACACTTCATTGAGGTCGCTAAAGTAGTCAAATTTCTAGAGACAGAAAGGAGAATGGCGGGTGCGAGGACCAGGAAGTGGGGGAGGCAGGAGCCTTGGTTTAATGGGTGCGCCATTTCAGTTTTGCAAGAGGAGCTCTGGAGGTGGATCGTGGTGGTGGTTGCCCAATAGAGTGAGCGGATTTAATGCCACTGACCTGCACGCTCAAAACAGTCAAGATGGCAAACTGTATGTTATGTCTATTTTACCACACATTTTAAAAATAAAACACTGCCCTCTTGCGCATCTCCACCCCGCGAAGGGCTGAAGGTCCAACCCCGTGTCTGTTTGCATGCAGCCCTCTCCCGCCACAGTGCCCAGGTGCACGCAGCACGCAGGAATGCACCCTGATTCCCCAGGGGACGTGAGGAGATTGTCAGGACGCCAGATGGCAGGGCTGAGGAGTGGGGACCATGATGAAGAGGGGAGGAAGCGGCCCCGCGGCTCAGCCTGCAGTGGAGCTCCTCATTCAGCCATGGACAGGGCCAGGCGGCAGCGGGCACTGACGCTCCTGCCCACCTGCCTGGCGCTCGCCTTCTCGCTCACCGCGGTGAGCAGCAGCTACTGGTGTGAAGGGGAGCGGAAGGTTACAAAGCCGCTGTGCCAAGACCAGCTGCAAGGGGTGAACTGCATCCACTTCCGGCAGTCCAACAGCAGCTATGGCAGCAGGGACGAGAGCAAGGTGGTCCAGTACCTTTGGGAGATAGGGGACGACAAATTCATCCAGCGCAGGCTCCACGTGGGCCTCTGGCAGTCCTGCGAGGAGAGCCTCAACAGCCCAGGTGAGCTCAGTCCGCCGGTTCTTGGAGGCACAGGTGCAGGGTGGTGGCCACAAGGGGGCGCTCTGGAGCCAGGTCGCCTGGGTTTGAATCGTGACTGCCAAGGACGGTACAATCCAATTCCTTCTGACCCTCAGAAGGGAATGGTGGCAGTACTTATCTAGGTAGAGATACTGTAAAGATTGAACCGCAAGATTCACATAAAGTACTTGCAACAGTGCTTGATACATTGTGAAGTGATTATTGAACATTAGCTTTTACCTTTTGTTATTGTCACCCAAACCCTGGAGGATCAAACGTGGCCCCACCGGACTCTAAGCTGCAGATTCTCTTCAGACAGACTCACACAGTCAGGCGTAGTGGTACATGCCCATAATCTGTGACTGTGGAGGCAGGAGGATCTCCAACTTCAAGGCCAGCCTGAGCAAATGAGTGAGACTCTCAGCAACTTAGGGAGACCCTGTTCCAAAAGAAAAAGTAAAAAGGACTGGGGGGGAAGCTCAGTGGTAAATAGCTGGGGGTCAATTCTCAGTACTATTAACAAAACAGACTTTACCATCATTGGAGCATCTCCCACGTCATCCACCAAAGCATGACCCTTAACAAGTTAGACCTTATCTCAGGTACTCCTTGAAATAATCCTGCAAGTTATATATTTTTCCTCAGCTCATAAACAAGGACACCAAGGCCCAGAGAGTTTCAACTTGCACAGCTGTTAAAGACTACTCCCTTCCACACTGAGACTAAGGGTTGGGGGCTCCCAACTCCTCTCTTCATTTTGACTATATAGATATATATCGTTCATTCTGCAATCATGGACGGTGTTATGATTACATTAATTGTTTACTTTGGCTTTTCCTGGACTTTCTTATTGCCTTTTCTTTTCCCATTCTCATAGCCTTAGTATTTTTATTCTACTCAACTCTCTTTTATTTAGTGGTATTGGTATTTCTAACAAGCTCCCCTGGTGATTTTGACACACACTAAAATGCGAGAAGCAAGTTCCAAGGCCCACTGGCAAGAGGGGATTCAGCATGGTGTGGAGGAAATTCACTAATCCTCATTTCCATGTCCTGCCCAGGGGTAGGCAAGTGGGGGCTGCAAAGGTAAGTGAGCTGAGAGCTAGGGACCCAGTGGGAGAGCAGTACGATCAGAATGAAGCAAGGAGGAACTTGGCAATGGTTATGAAGAAGGCTCACCCATGCTAGGGAAATGGGAAGGAGGGAGAGGTTACTTATAGCTGTGGAAATGGGGAGGGCTTCCTAAAGGAGGTGGCCTCAGTGCCACATCCATAAGAATGTGATTTGAAAATCTGGGGATTGGAGGTCAGGACATTCCAGGAAAGAGTCCAGCCACCCAAGGTCGGAGGCAGCAGAGTTTAGATACCACTCCAGAACACGAGGCAAAGAAACGAAGGAAGCCTTGTTACGGAAGAACACAACTCACGTGGCCCTTCCATGTCTCCTGAGGCAGCATGCCCTCCCTGCAACACAAGCTCACAGTCTCTCCAGTGCAGAGAACTCAGTATTTGCTGAACTTGAGAACAGAGTTAGAGAATTAGACAGGTGGGAGCTGCTTCCTCGGGAACCAAGGAACTGGGAGGGAAAGCTCTGCATGGGCTGGACTTGAGGAAAGAGTGGAGCTGGACACTTAGGGAGGACTGGAAGCAGCTGTGTCACTGGACCTCCTGCATATCATAAGGCATGTCTGTACCTCCCACTGTCACAGAAACACGAGGCAGGTGGAGGGTGTAAACTGTCCTGAGATTTCTGATAAAAAATTGACCAGAGTGTGTGTGTGTTGGGGGGGGGGGGTAACTCTTCTCAGTGTAAAACAAGAGCAAAAGTATAGTTCAGAGACTGTGTGAGGCTCTTTCATGCTCCTTCCTCTAGAGGAAGCCCTCACGGCATTTCTGCCGACCACACATCCACACACACACACACACACACACACACACACACATACTCACCACCTTCACCTGGATCACACCACTGAAGGGTTTTTCCTATGTCATCAGAGACACACACTGAATTCCAAGGAGGACTGATGTTTTCATGTGCAACACCAAGTAGAAATAAGAGTATATTTCTTGATCCCCTTTTGATTTATTTGTGACTATATTTTTTATGTCAGGACAGAAAAAGATCTAAACAAATGCTTCACTGCACATTGCTAAAGATTACCCCACGGAGAGCTGAGGTTGTACTTCAGTGGCAGAGTGCTTACCTAGAGTGCACAAGACCCTAGGTTTGATCCCCAGGACTGATTGGGGGAGAAAAGATTATACCACAGAGATGCCTTTTGAGATGCTCTTTATTTAAAAAGATAAAAATAGATTTTGATAAACAAATTTGGAAAATATTGCATTTTATGTTTTCTTCTTGAAAATTCACAATATCCTTTAGCATACCAAAATCTCTAAGTCCCACAAAATCTCTGAGAAGTCCCCTGATTAATAACACATCCCAATGTTTTCCAAAATATATGTTATATATTACATAACAAATATTTTATTTCATATGTATTTTATATGCATATACTTATCTGTGTGTATCTGTATATATTTATATACATATATATGGATTAATTAACATTTGGCAAGACTGGTGGAGCACACTTTGAGAAAAACTGGGCTATGACAACAGAATCACTTTACAGTTGGGAAAACTGAGTTCTAGAGGTACAAGTGACCCATTGAAGACACTGACAGAGCTGGATGTGGAACTCAAATGTCTTAACTCTTTGTCCTGACTTTTCCTGCCCACCCCCCACCACGCATAAAACTCATCTGGAGGCAGCAGCTCTAATAAGTCTTAATGAATAATTTTGTGTCCATCAACCTAAAATTCCTCTGCTGACATCTGACACGTTTCTTAGTATAAGAAGGTCATCACGGTCTCTAAATATTGCCATCACTTTTTCAAGAAGGAAGAAAGACATTATCCCCAGAACACTTTTTACAGCATCTCCCAAAGAAATATTGTTACTTCTAGGTTGTCCCTAAAGCAAAAAGTTTAGAAATAATTTTTTACTTAATAGAAAATAAGTGAATACCGAACATATCAGAGGATAAATAAAAAGCTATGTATCAGAAGGTTGCAAACGCAAATGCTTGTCTATAGGAGGGAGTGAAAAAAATGGGGGAAAAAATTGGGATTGCCAGTGACCTTGAAATCTCCTGCTTCTGGTACTTGTGAACCCAATGCAGTCGGATCCTCTAATTTTTCAAAGAAAATAAGACATTTGACCTTTTTTTGTAAAATGTTCCAATTTTAAAATCTCTTTAGAACTTTGCATAAGCCCAACAAAATATATTTGAAACAGAGTGTAGCCTGGAGTCCCCAGCTGGAAAATATGCTTTCCAAACACCTTCTATTTTGTGTAGTTTTTCACAGGGTCTGGGAGATCTGGGGCATGGAGAAAAAAAGGGGTTAGGACTGGAGGTAAATGGAAAGGAACCCAGCAGTGCTTTGGAGAAAAGGGACAGGTTTGCTCAATGGAGCTGGCAGTGAGGACTCCAGCCAGGGAAAGAGGGTCCTCAGCCCTAAACAAATCCAGGGTGTCCAAGCTCCCCCAGCTTTGCTGTCCCATGGGGCTACACTGGATGTTATCCTTCCAAAACAGCCCCACCTGTCTAAAAGTTGACTCTCCCAGTGTTATGGTTTAGATATGAGATGTCCCCCAAAACCTCATGTGTGAGACAATGCAAAAAGGTTTGGAGGTGAAATGATTAGGTTATGAGAGCCATAATCCAATCAGTGCATTAATCCACGGATAAGGATTAACTGGGTGATGGCGGTAGGCAGGTAAGGTGTGGCTGGAGGAGGTGGGTTGGAGGCGTGCCTTTGGGATATATATTTTGTGACCTGAGCCTAGTTTCTTTTTGCTTCCTGGTGTGATGTCCTGAACCACTTTCCTCCACCACACTCTTCCACCATGATATTCAGCCTCATCGAGAGCCCCAAGGAATGAAGCCAGCCTCCTATGGACTGAGGCCTCTGAAACTGTGAGCCCCCAAAGGAGCTCATTCTTCTTTAATCGTTCTTGTCAGGTATCTTGGTCACATGAGTGAAAAGCTGACTGAAACACCCAGGAAGCCCTTACCTCGAACACCATCTCAGGACTTCCTCTGCACAAGCCACCTCCAGGAGTTCTGTCTTTTCTCCCCCAAAACCTTTAAAGAGAGACCACATCTTTGTTTCCACATTCTAAAATGAGGATTTGGAATGAAAATTCCTGGTAGGGGCAATGCTTAGATATTCTTTTCCTTAGGTGAGTCCTTTAACCAAGAAAATATGTTGATTTTAGATTCTATGCCAATCTCCAAAAGTTCAAGGAGAAGGGGGACCTGAGCCCCCTGGGTGGGAGGGTGAGCTGACAGGGATGGCAGAGACCAGCACCGAGGACTTGGGCACCATCTCCTAGGGCTGGCTTGCTGTGCTGCTTGGCCGCCAAACACTGCCAAGCTATGTAACACCCATCTCTCTGGCTTCATGGGATTTATGAAGATTTTTCCTTTTAATCCTGCTGGCTTTATTCAAAAGGAACACCATTTCTGAGGATTCGAGTTAATCAAGGGGTCACTCTGACCTGACTCTTTGGGCCCAAGCTACACTCACCCTTCTAAGCTGTCGTGAATTCCCTTAATCTGTGCGGCTGGCCTCCACCCACTCTGTGCCCTGCCCTGGCTCTGCTCCTGGCCTCTTTACTCTTTTGAAAAGGCAGCTCTCCTCAGAAGACAAGCGAGACCCTTACTCCTTGCTGTCCTTTGGGTATGGTTTAAGTGTGTCCCCCAAAGTATGGAGGAATGCATTAGTCTGTTTTCTGTTGCTATAACAAAATTCCCAAAGTATTTTGTGCTGGACGCCTAGTCCCCAGTGTGGTAGTGTGGAGGCAGTGGAATCTTTGAGTGGTGGGGCCTGGTGAAGGGTCACAGGTCATTGAGGAAGCCACCGCTAGAAAATATTAGTATATTTTTTGTGGGACCCTGGTTAGTTCCTGAGAGAACAGGTTGTTATAAAAAGAATGAACCTTGCCCGAAATTCCTTATGCTTCCTATCTTGCCATGTGTTTATTCTCTCCCTCTTTTACACACACTTCCACCATGATGCTGTCTGCCATGTTGTGATGTAGCCAGAAAGCTCTCCCTAGAACTGAGCAGAAACTGGCACTGTGCTCTAGAAACCTCAGAATTGAAAGCCAAATAAACCTCCTTTTAAATAATCTACCCAACCTTACGCATTTTGTTATGGCAACAGAAAACAGGCTAATACATTCCTCCAATACATTAGGGTAGAGAGAGAGCAGGCAGTGATTTAGAAAAAGGTACTGAGTCTCAAATGGGAAAAACAGCATTCTCAACTATGACTCTACCAACCTGTTTGAGTCTGGCCTCCAAATCTATAGAGATACTTGCACTTGCCTTTGTCAATAATTAAACAACAAAAAATGGGTCAGGTGATTTATAAAAATACTTTTGCAACTTTCTTATTGGAGAACTTTTATCATACCAATTATGCAGATGAAGAAAGCAAGGCTCAGAGAGTTCAGGAAACTTTCTATGATTCCTGACTCTGGTAGAACTAGGCACAGAGGCCAGGCCTCTTAGGTTTTAATGCCACATGTTATCCATAGTCCATATGCTGCTCTTGCTGCTGGCTGTACTCCAGGCTGTGGTTAGGATCTGATGGGTGTCATGAACAAAGAGTACTACGGGGTGTGAGTGTTGGGATTTTCCCAGTGCTATGGGGACCTCTCTGCTAGAATTGAGGGGACTCAGATGACCTTTTGCCACTGCATCCATGATCCCTCCATGGCTGCTGCCAACATCAGAGAATTGACAAGGAAAAGTGTCCAATTGCATCAATCAGAAGTTCACTTAATTGAAAACTGGTAGAAGCCATGGTGGCTGCAGATGAGCAGACAGGTCCCTGATTCAGTTGCCAGAGGCCCCAGGTTGTATAAATACCCTCCGTCAGGTCATCTGGGTGTACACAGTTATGTGACACATGAACCCCTGGCTACACATTCAAGTCACAAAGTATTCCAGCAGAGAAGTTCAACCAAATGGTTTCCACCACAAACCAGCTTTTGCTTCTACTCTTCCTCTAGCTTAGGAGAGGAGCAGTGCTGAAGTGGAAGGACCCCATGGGCACTTGGGGTTTAATTGGAATGAATGTGATAAATCTTAAGGTTAGGACCTTTAAATATGTGCCTGCTCAGACATATTATCCCTCCCATGCACTATGGATTCCATGGTGGGGGCTTCCCCAAATTCATATGTTGAGATCTTCCTCCCAAGGTCATAGTATTGGATGTAGGGCCTGTGGGTGGTAATTTGGGCATAAGGTGGAGCTCTCATGAATGGGATTAGTGGCCTAATAAGAACAGTCCAGGGGCTGGGATTGTGGCTCAGTGGTAGAGCGCTTGCCTAGCATGTGTGAGGCACTGGGTTCGATTCTCAACACTGCATATAAATAAATGAATAAAATAAAGGTCCATCAACATCTAAAACAATATTAAAAAAAAAAAAAAGAAAGTCCAGACAGCTAGCCAGTTCTTTCTGTCATGTGAGGATACAGACAAGAATACAGCCTGGAAGATAGCCTTTAGCAGATCCTGACCATGCAGGTGGGCATCCTGATCTCAGACTTCCAGGCCCCAGAATGAAGAAGTCAATTTCTATCATTGCTAAACCACCCAATCTATGTTAAAGTGTTACAGCATCCCAGACTGACACCAGGTGAGCATGGTGAGGAAGAAGGTGAAAGCTGGGTTATGCTAAGGAGGCAAAAAAATTAGCCCTGTGGGAGGTCAGGTTGATGGAGTCAGGACACAAAAGCCCAGAGGAGGAATTTCAGCTCAATGCCAGAGGAAATAGCAAGCCATTGCAAGTTCTTGAACAGGAATGTGAAGTTTCAGGATTTTCTCCTTATAAAAGAAAAATAATTTTTCTGAGATCTAAAAACAATCTCCAAACTTCCTTTTGTTCCTGGAAACTTCCAGCAAAGGTAGTGGACATGATTGCCACAACTAGCTCCACCAAACTCTCGGTTCCGGTGAGGGGCAGATTGGAAAATAAAGATTCACAAACACAGATTCTGAAAATAACCTGAATGAGTCTGGTGGTAGGTCTGACAACACCTCACACACACACAATAACTCCTCCTTTTCTCTTACAGTCGAGAAAGCATGATGGAATACAAGCCTGCGACACTTACATATTAAAAGTCTTAGTAAACAGAGATTGTTCAAAATTGGCTCAAATTCATTTAAAAAATCATTTAAGCTGGGCGTGGTGGCGCACACCTGTAATCCAAGTGACTTGGGAGGCTGAATCAGGAGGATCTCGAGTTCAAAGCCAGCCTCAGCAACTTAGCGAGGCCCTAAGCAACTCAGTGAGACCCTGTCTCTAAATAAAATACAAAACAGGGCTGGGGATGTGGCTCAGTGGCCAAGTGTCCCTGAGTTCAATCCCTGGTTCCAAAAAAAAAAAAATCATTTAAAATATTGATACTTTAACCAGAAAAAAAATTTACTTGAGATTCATATCATAGTGGATCAGTCTGGATTGACTGGGTTATGCTATAGTAACAAAAAGTCCCTCAAAATTCCAGTGATTTAAATCAACACATCTATTTCTTACTCACTCTATTTTTCAGGTCAATAAGGGTTTCTCCTCACTGTAGCCATTTTCAGGGACCCAGGTTCACAGAGGTATCATCTTGACCTGTACTTCTGTGATCACAGAGACAAAGGAAGAAGAATCAGTGAGCAATTCATTGCCTTTTAAAATTTCTGACCCACCTCATTTCTGTTCACAGTTCATTGTCAAATGGGAGTTCAATAGGATGATGTTAGCACCACATGTTCATGAGTATAAAAGTAGTCTTCCATACCTCTCCTTTCTCATTCAAAATGAATCAAGGAGCTGCAAACACCAGTTGACCCTAAGTGTCATGTTGAACCCGACTGATGCCTGCCTTCTCTTTACCTTTAGGTGAATGGTGTAGGAGTTTCCAGAGTATAATACCATCTGAGGAACAAGGTAAGAATCCTACTCATGTTCTGCCCACCAGCACTCCTCACAATTTGAACAATTTTTATTGTTTTATTGGACTGGCGGGGGGAAAGATTAGACAGCAATTTGTGGTTTTCCCACAAAGTCAAACCCAAAATCCCAAACCACAGACCTCTTCACATGCCCCATAGCCCTGGAGTGCTGGCAAACATTAAATGACCCATTTTGCAGGGAGAGGGGAAGTCCTGATTGGTAGCATCTGCCACTTTCCCTGGTGTCAATATTCCCATCAGGGGAAGCTCTCCATGTAGGCTCTGGCATACCACTGCCTATAGCACTTTTTCTTCTCTATGTCACTCATTCAACTTGTAATTACTTTCTTAGTATTTATTCTCCCAGCTAAAAAGGAGGTTTTGTGGATCACATGTGATTCATTCATTGATATGTCCTGTCACCTGACTTACCCTACCGTAGGACTTTTACAATCAGTTTCCCTTCCTGTCCCCTTTACCCATTCCACTCCACATCCAACACAGCTCCTAAAAGACACAGGCAGGGTCCCATCCAGAGGCTGAATGAGCCACTTGCTCAGAAGTAAGTGGCTTGGGTACTTCTAGATGGGGCTCTGCTGCTCCCAACTCCTGCCCTCATGCTGAAGTTTGCTTATCTCCAAAAGGGAGGAGACAGTGTCTTCTGTTAAAATTTAAACAACACATTAACCTTTGATGTAGGGAGTGGAGATCCCTGTTATCACTTGTGTCCTCACCCTAGGGTTTTGCTTAGTATTTTTCCCTTTCAACTTTGATCAGTCTTTGCAAACATCCCTTTCAAGTCCCAGGAGCCCCCCTTTATTGGCCAACTTTCCAAGATTCAGCAGAGGGATCTTTAACGTAGACTCTAAAGAATTTGCTTTTTGTTATTTGTTTCACAAGTCACTATGGTTTGGAAATGGTTTGAGTGTGTCCACCAGGAGTTATTGTTTTAGAAGTTTGGCCTCCAGTGTGGTGAAGATTGGAGGTGATGAAGGACTTAGTGGGGTCTAGTGGGAGGTATAAAGGCCATTGGGGCACAGCCTGCAAGGAAAAATGAATGTTGTTCTTGTTTGACTCTGAGTTTGTTCCTGTGAGACAGCTGAAATAAGAGAGAGCCTGGCCCCTCCCCATCTCTCTTGCTATGTAATCTCTTCCTCTAGTACATCCTTCCACCATGATGCTATCTGCTATAATATAATATAGCCAAGGGGCCTTTACAAGAACCAGGGTCATGCAGCATTCAAAACTTTGAGCTAAATAAACCTTTTTCTTTATAAAGCATCTAGCCTCAGGCATATTTCATTGCAGTAACAGAAAATAAACTAATACAGAAGTGAACTAAATCAAAGGTTTGAACCTTTTGGTGCTTATGGGTTCTAAATGCCCAGCATTTCTGTCCTCCTTTCCTTTTGCAGGTGTTTTGTGGTTCTCCATTGGGGCTGAGGTCCTGGTTGTCTTTCTGATACTGACAAGTGCCATCCTCCTGGGCTCCAGAGTGAGTTGTCACAGCTCTGGGTTCAACTGGCTCAAGGTGGATGCCTCCGTAGCCATCCTCATGGTGCTCGCAGGTACTGTCCAGCAGCGTCATTAGAACAGGCAGATTCCCCTCAGCCTGCCCCAGAGGAAGCCCAATGCTTCAGGTTGGGTGTACCCATTGCCAGAAAACAAGCTGAGTCCTTCCTGTCAATGGCCAGTTCAGCGGGACAGCTGTTCCCCTGAATAAGTCACTGAATTCATACCATTGGGTAGAAGCATTCTTGCGTTGTGACTGACAAAAAGAAAAGGGATAGGCACAGATGAGGATTAAAATTTATCAGTACATTTTTGTCGCAACCAGTGAAGAGGGTGCACTGGCTGTGAGAACAGACATCATCTCATTTAGTGTGGTGGTTAGACCTAAACCTATGGAAGAATGTTGCCAGGTTCAAATCTCTACTACTTAAGGTCTGTGTTATTTAACTTCTGTAAGTTAGTTATCATGGCTAGACTGTACAGACTACAGTGATGACCAAATAAGAGAGCATCTAGTGTATAGTAAGTACAGAGTAAATCATAGCTTTTAAAAAAAATCGTTATCCAAATTTGGCATAAATATTTCTTCAAGGTAAAGAACTACTCTTTTGGTTCTATTTCTATTTTCTCTACATAACTTTTAAAATAACTTAATTTGGTCTCCTACATGAGTCTATCCTCCAAGAAAGAATCCAGAACAAATGACCTCTTCCAGTTCTCCAGGTGGATCCACAAAAGCTGTTCATAGTGCATCAATCCAATTTACATGTCACTTTTGTGCTTGGTAAGTGTAGCATCTTCCTCTAGTCTTATCATCAGAGAAGACAATGATAAAAAATTCAACTTCTTGATCTTCGTAGCAAAGAGCCAGGGCACAGATACTTGGAGATTCCTGTCCAGGACTTGGCATCCACCAAGGTCCTCCCTGATTGTGACTCAGCCTCTTTCTGGATGTCTCTTCAGTTTTAACTGTAGAAACAAAATGCCACATGGAATGTAAAAGGATGTATAAGTGAAGATACATCATGAAGACTTTGTGGGTGCCGAAGCGCTCCTAACCTCCCACTCACGGGAGGGAGAGAGCTCTTTGACCATGTTGCATGCTTACTTGAGGCTCACAAAGCTTTCCTCATGCAGGGCTTCTGGGCATGGTGGCCCACATGATGTACACAACTATTTTTCAAATCACAGTGAACCTTGGGCCAGAAGATTGGAGGCCTCAGACGTGGGATTATGGCTGGTCATATTGGTAAGTTGTTCAGTCATGGTGCTCAACCCTAGGGGATTAGCAGAGGTGCACATGGGTTTTGTAGATCCTGGTGCTGACACCTGCTACTCTTGTGACTTTGAGTTGGTTTTGTAACCTTCCTGTAGCCCAGTTTCCTTACCTGTAAAATGAGGACATCTGCCTTAAATAGTTTTATAGGGATTTGAAGAGGTTATGTTTAGAAAATGCTTGGCACATAGTAAAGTCCTCAAGAAATGGCGACATTGTTGTTTCATTATTTAAACACAGACTGGCAGAAAGTGCCCTGAGCTGGAACTCCTCTTCGATGAGAGGAGGCCCAGCTCCTGTGCCTCATGGAAAGATAAGGCTATGGCTTCGAAGTTCTGTCTAACAGAAAGGCTTGGCCACATCACAGAAGACCACAGAGGTTCTCGTTAACATGGACCTCCAAAGCATATTATATCCTAAAAGTAGATGTATATACCTACCCTTTCGTCCTGCATGGTAACCTCTTGTGTTAGGCAGAAGTTGTTGGACTAAAAATGACATCAGTCAGGTCAAACCCTGACAGAGAGACCCAATGAAAGCCCTGAGGGGAGAGCTCTTATGCATGATTTACCTAATTACAGAAAATTTTTGCCAACTATAGTTTACTCTGCGTCACACGGGGACAACTAGAGGCACAAGGACAGTTAGCCACTTAAACATGAACACTTGCCAGATACACTGTCTCAAAAGCTTAATCCAAAGTCACAAGGGCCTAACTGAAACCCCAAGATTACAAATAATCTTACCCAGCGACGACAACACCAGCCACCCACAGCTTGCCACTCTCAGAAGATACCGCTGGCATCAGTAGACTTATTTTTTTTTCACATTAGGGATTGAACCCAGGGGCATTCTACCATTGAGCTATAGCACCAGCCATTTTTACTTTATTTTGAGACAGGGTTTCCTAAGTTGCTGAGAGTGGCCTTGAACTTGTCATCCGCCTGCCTCAACCTCCCCAGTCACTGGAGTTAGAGTGTGTGCACTGTGCCTGGCAATAAGGGACTTTCTTTCAAAACAATTTGAGTAACTCTTTTCTATTTCAATAAAATCCCAACCTTTTCCTTTGTTCTTTGGATATACCAGAGGTCACCCTGCTCTGTGCATGTGTCCCAGATTACAATCCTATTCTTTGTCCCAAATAAAACATTTTGCTTGGAGATTTGTCTAAATATTTGGATTTGACAGTGACTTTCCTCTTTGTAAAACACATAACACTTTCAGGGCTCCCTCCCTCATCCTATCCTCCTGATCCGTGTGTTTTATAACTCACCAGGTTTAAAACTCTTTGTTGTCTCTGTCTTCCCAGTCTGAAGGCACCAAGTCTTACAAATGCTTTTCGGTACACTTCCACCTATTTATCACTTTAGTGGCTCCTCTCTCTGTGCTCCAGCCGCTGGTTCTGAGGGGCTATCACCAGACCTGGGCACAGCTGAGCACAGATGAATTTCAGGTGGATTCTTATCTGTGACTAATTTGTGCTGAGCTCCTGTTGCTATAGATGGAAGCAAATCCCAGACCATGAAGGAATCTGAAGAATGTTGTTTTCAACATCATTTGGTTTTGGTTTTGTTCCTATTATTTGTGATGACTTAATTTTTAATAAAAGATACATATACAAATACTTTAAAGAATCAAATAATATGAAACGTAACAATCTATCAATTTTCCCCAAAGCCCCCCATCTTCCTGCTCTTTTCTGAACCGGTTGCTGTTAGAGACTTCCCTTTGTCATGGGACTTCCCTTTGCTACTAGCTTATATGTTGCAGTGCTATTTCCAAGGTCCCATAGCCTTATCCTATTTAGTTTATATTCATGTTTTGTGGGAGCACATCCTCAAGTAGCTTCCTAAGAAAGGATTCAATGAGAGACCATTTTTTTCCTTTGCGTATCTGGATTGAACCCAGGGGCATTCTACCATTGAGCTACAGCACCAGCCATTTTTATTTTATTTTGAGACAGGGTTTCCTAAGTTGCTGAGACTGGCCTTGAACTTGTCATCCTCCTGCCTCAACCTCCCCAGTCACTGGAGTTAGAGGTGTGTGCACTGTGCAAATGCATTTATTTGCATAAATGCAAATGTATTTATTTGTGTGCAAATGTATTTATTCAATGCTCCAGACTAGATTGTTCGGTGGAGTACAGAATTCTTTGTAGACACTCATTTTCCCTTAGAATTTCAGAGACACTACTTTGTCATTTCCACCATTATTGTTACTATCCAGTGTTCAATTCCATTCTGATTCATGTGTCTTTGTAGGTGGCCTTTTGTTTCCTTCTGAAATGCCTGGATGATGTTCCTTGGTTGGATTTTCTTTCCATCACATTCATTGTTATTTCCTGTGCCTGGTGGGCCTTTTAATCTGAATATTTGTGTCCTAGAATTCTGGGAATGTTTCTTGTGTCGTTTCTTTGATCGCATCTTCTCCTCAGTTTTCTGTTTTCTCAGAACTCTTATTAGGCAATCACCTAACAAGGTCTCTTGAGTCAATTATCTCAATGTCTTATTGCTTTCCTTATATTTTCCTTATATTTCCTTGTATCTCTCTTTTTGTTGTACTTTCTGAAAAATTTCCTCTGCACATCCTATAACATTTCCATTGAATTCTTATTTGGAATCATTTTAATCACTAAGAGCTAGTTGTTCCTTTTCTCCTAGTGTCCTGATATTACTTTACAGATGTAGCATCTTCTTATCTTCTTTCATTCCTCTGATGAAATCAACCAAAAGGTTGTCTTTTTGCCACTATTTCCTAGTTTATTGTGTTATCTCTCTCCTTTAGAATTCTTTTTTATTTATTTATTTTTTCCTGTTCGTTGGTGGGTCTTTCCCTTAGATTTTGGCATCCTTGACTGTCAAGTCATATCTAAGGCTAATTGAAGCTCTCAGGCAGGACTGGAACTGATCTACTGGTGGGCTCTTTTTGTATGTGATTGAGTATGAAGCCATTTATTTTTTCTGGGAATTCCACCCCATAAAAACCCACATGCTTTGTAGAGGTTCTTTCTCTGCAACCTCTTCAGAGGGGAACCACCCAATAGCTACAAGTCATGGCTGGCTGATTTCTGGGGTGAGGTGTGAGAAGGGGACTGGAGAAATCCCTCCTCCATATGCAACCCCATGTCTTCAGACCAGCATTGTCCCCCACTGTCCGCTGAGCCTGCTGTCTCTGAATCCGGAATCTTTCTTCCTTTCACTTTCTCCAGAGAATTAACCTTAGCTCTCCTAGGAGCAGGGGAAGAATGTGATATGGAGGAGAACTTGGGGCCGGCCATCCCACTGTCAAACCCTGACATTTCTGTGCTATGTTGGTGGTTGAAAGTGTGAGCCTCTCGAGGATTTGGTGGGGCTAAACCAGCAGACTTTCTTCTGCCCCATTGGAGCCTCCTGTCTACTGGGTTGTGTCTTCCCCCTACAAATGAGTTACCCCTCTCCCACGTGCCTTCTGTCCTCTCCTGTCTGCTCTCCAATTCTCCTTGCCCTGTGTGTCCACAGTAGTGAATTAGCCTTCTCATTTCACTGGGTGTGGAGGGATGCGCCAGGTCCTTGAAGTCAGTCTCCCAATGAAACACAGAAGTCCTCTTTTTACATGAAGTGCAGCATTTTATCACATTTGGGGGGCGGCAGCAGCAAATTGCCTGATATGATCATAAGACACATAGTGAAATTCCCCTCCTCTTATCCCAAATTGTACCTAGTAGCACAGGACACAGCATTCCCCATAGATAATTGGAATTTTTTCCCAAATAATATTTCTCCATTCTCAGGGGTTATCTTCAGCTATGTTCATAATGCCGCCCTATTTAAATAATGAAAATCCACTCATGGACACCTTTAGTAAGGCCAGGCCCCACCCACGCCCTGAGGGACACCCCTGGTTAGCCAACTGCTTAGGTCCCAGTGAGTTGCCAGCTGTCTCTTGGTCACAGGATCTGGAGCCAAATTCAGGATGGCCCACTAAGGGGTGACTGTAGACAAGTTACTTACTCTCTGTGTCTCAGCTTTCTCATCTGCAAAATGGGGCTCCTCATTGTCCCCCATCAGGGGGTTGCTGTGAGGTCACGCTAGGTAATGCAGGGTTCCCCGTGGCATCTAGCATACAGTGATAACATTAATTATTACGATCCACCCAGAAGTGTGTCTGTTGAGCTCTACATATCAACTGTCTTCTCCAAACTGGTCCCTTGTCTGTCACACAGCCCTCCTCTCCATCTCCTAATAATGTAAACATTTAAACATCCTTTGGGGTAAGATAGATGCTAATCACCATGTCACTCAATGAATGCCCCCCAAAAAACACTGTGTGACAGCATTGACATTAGCCCCATTTTGCAGATAAGGAAACTTACACAAACAAGTGGAGTAACCAGCTCAAGGTCACAGAGACAATAAGAGGCAGGGCCTTTGGTGTAAACCCAGCAGGGTGATTCCAGAATTGTTTCTCTCAATCACTGGGCTAAAAAGCATATTGAGCCGGCGCAGTGGCGCACGCCTGTAATCCAAGCGATTTGGGAGGCTGAGGCAGAAGGATCATGAGTTCAAAGCCAGCCTCAGCAACTTAGCGAGACCCTTAAGCAACTCAGTGAGACCCTGTCTCTAAATAAATTCAAAATAGGGCTGAGGATGTGGCTCAGTGGCCAAGTGTCCCTGAGTTCAATCCCTGGTTCCAAAATAAATAAATAAATAAATAAATAAATAAATAAATAAATAGCATATTGACTGGTCTCTGGAATTTGTGATTTAAAAGAAAAACAAAAACAAAAAATAATGTAGGTCCCAATGGGGCAGCAGCAGCAGGAGATGGCTTTCCACCAGGCCGACCCTCAGCAAGCAGCCCTGGAATCACAGCCCCGTGCGCCTTCCTGACTCTGCCTTTTGTTGACAGCCTGGCCTGGGGTTCTTTTGCCCTGTGCATGGCTGTGTCCGTCACGGTCATGAGCAGATACACAGCAGCCCGCCTGGAATGCTCCGAGAAGCAAAGGGTACAGAAGAGCAGTCAGCACCCTCAGTACGACCGCCCAGAACCTGAGACTTCACGGAGTGTTTGGGAGACAGGAGCCACACCCAGCCCTGCAGGATGTGCGGTCCTGAATGTCCCTGGCAAAGTGTCTGTGTGCTAGCCAGTGGTCTGGGGTTGCCAGATCTGCAACATCTCTGGGATAGACTTCAGAAGACTAAGGTCCAGGTAAACCCTCCATTTCCCATCTCACCCTTCACTAAACACCTTTGGCTCCAGCCTCTCATTCATGTTAAAATACCAGTATCTTTAAGTGAAACAATTCTTACAGAAGATGTCAACCATAGACACTGTAGTATAAGGGAGCTCCGTAAGCTTTCCCAACAGTGAATTTAATAAAGGTACCAATGAAAGAGGGAGCATGCAAGCACCAAGAGAAAGAGAAGATGAAGAACAGGAAGGGCAAGTCTTTACAATGGGTGCAAAATATGTAGCCCGCACAGATTTATTGATAGAAAAGCCCAGAATTTTTTTCCCCTTACTTGGTACAAAAAAAATAAAATGTGTAGCTATCACATCCTTTTTTATTTTCATCAAGAAGGTAAAAATTTTAAAATAAATTTATGTTAGTATAAAAATGTTTTTCTTTTGGAACTTCTTTACACTAGCTTCCTATTTTCTAGTAAAATCAACTTGGAAGGTCCAGTGATAGAGCTGAAAGACAGTCGAAAGGACTGATCTTATCTCAGTTAAGTGGAACAAATGTTTGAATTGTCTTGCTTAAATTAAATTGCCAGGCACTTGTGCTTCTAAAAATAAACATTGCCAAGTATGCAAGTCTCGTGTGAGGCACCAGTGTCCCGTGGCTCTCCCAATGTGTCCAGTTACAATATTCTATCCATCCACCTTGCATTTTAAGCTGATTAACATGATTGAAGCCACAGGTTGTCAGACTCATCATTTGAGCGGGGGTGGGGGATGGAACACTGAATTCTAACGACCCTACACGAGTCCTGGCTCAGATTATTTTGTTTAATTGTATTTATGTAAGTTTAGCAAGCTTACATTTCTTAAAAAACTCTGAACGTCTCCAATAAAAGCAGTCAACCTGTGCTGAATGATAACAGTTATGCTGTTAAATAAAGGGAAAAGTCCAACTGAACTTCTTCATGTCTGGAATTTGTGTTGAGGGTCTGCCTAACAAGTGTTGGTCCCATGGAATTTTGTGCTTCATTGCAACCAAGCACATTTAAAGGGATAGTGGATATTTTTCTGAAGTATGACCAAATCAAAGAATGTGTGTAGGGATTCCCCGGGCTGTCTGCTCACCTAGAACAGAAGAGTTGGTGCCCAATAGCCTCTGCCCTTTGTGGTGTGGAGGCCCTTTTATATGATATCAGTATACGTAGCTGCATCTGTAGATCCTGTCAGAATGTTACAATATTGAGCTAGCTCTGATCCTGGAAAAGAAATCCTCTGGAAACATTACCAAAGAGATACTTAATTCTCTCTTGGGTGGGGAACTTATCTTGGGATGCAGCTGAAGATGCTAGGGAAGAGATGAATTTTGTAGAACCACATGACAGAAGCTGGCTTCACTGGTTAGTGAAGGGGCCAGCGGGTGGTTTAGACTTCAGGGCAGGGCAGAAGGCTCAAGTCAAAATTGATTCTCTGCTGTGTCGTCTGCACTTCCCAAGGCACTACGCTTCCTTTTAATACTTTTATTTTGTTTTGTGGTGCTGGAGATGGAACCCAGGGCCTTGCATGTGCTGGGCAAGCACTCCACCCCTGCATTACAGCCCAGTCCTTTCTATTTTCTTTTGAGACGGGGGATCTCACTAAGTCACCCAGGCTGGCCTCCAACTTACGATCTCTCGCCGCAGCCTTGCAAGTCACTGGTATTACGGGTTGTGCTGCTGCATCTGGCCCTTCCTTTTAACATGTCGATTGTAGTTAAGTATAACACAAAGACAAAAGTATACAAGCCATATGTGCACGGCACAAGGAGTTTTCAAAAGTGAGCACTCCCATGTACCCAGGGCTGCAGCTCAAGATACAGAACCTCGTTTTCTCCATCTTTGCTATAAGATGGTTGAATTTTAATTCTTCAGTATATTGAAATGATCTATTTCCATTCTCTCTTCTAGATTATAAATTTCTCTATGTAAGAATTGTTCTCTGTATGCTCCCCAGTATCTAGAATGTTTGGCAAATTTTTATAAGTGAATGTAAATTTATATACAAATCAAACACATGCATACATAGGTGTGTATATGCGTGTATAGACATGTGTGTATACACATGCATGTGTAGCATGTTACATATGTGGGTGCGTGTGTGGACTCTATTAAACAGCCTTTTTAAAGCATTTTGTAGGAAGTAACAGAGCTCGTGATTAAGAGCATCAGCACTGATGCCTGTAAATCCGGGACCCTCACCTTGACCTTGCACAAGTCACTTCATCTCTCTCTGCCTGTTTTCTCATCAGTAGAATGAGAACAGAAATCCTGCCTATTTGAAGGGTCACAAGGACTCAGTGCACTGGTGAAGAGCGTCTGGCATCCAGTAAGCACAACAGAAGGATCTGCTGCCAGTACCTGCCAGGTTACGGCACCACGTTCGGTGCAGTGGGCATCCAAGGAAGCATGGGGGTCTGAGCCCTTGCCAACGAGTTGGGGAAGCGACAGTGAAAATGTCAGTGACCATGTGTCCAAGACAGGCAGGATCAGTGAGTACAAACCCACTAACCATTTTTAGCCTGGAAGCCATCAGCCATTGGTTATCCAGGGAATTTTATCAGGTGTCTCCAGTGTCCCAGGCACCACGCCATCTCCCCTGGATGAAAGAAGTTAGAACTTCTTTTCTAGTGTTAACAAATGTCTGTTGGGGGTCAGTCGTTGAAGTGACTCCTGTCCACTTAGTACAACAGCAGACAAGGCAGAGTCCTTGGGAGAAAGTGGAAAATAGCCCAATTTTCTGAAGATTGAAAGCCATTTCACTTAGCTGGCTGACTGACGACATGATTCTCCTTTGTTAACCCAGCTGCATTGCTTCAGAAAGATGGAATACAAAGGAGAGGCATGAAGAACCAGGATTTTTTGAGTTGTCACATGAATCCACCTATTCTCTCTCTCTGATTATTTTATTTTCTCTTTTCAATTGTGCAGTATTTCAATATGCCTAAAATAATGGAACAGGCATCCACATACCCACAATTGAGATTTAAGAGAAGTGTTTTGTCACCATTATCCTAAATCTCTTTTTAAAAAATAAAAATACAAAATGTAAGAAATACAACTAACACCTCACTTCCTCCTCCCCACTCTCCCACTGTCACCCAAGAATGAACCACCATTGAGATTGTAAATTAGTACAATCGTTAGGGAAATCAGCATGGAGTTCCTCAAAAGACTAGGCATGGAACCACCACATGACCCAGCTATACCACTTCTTGGTTATTTATCCTAAAGAATTAAAATCAGCATGCTAGAGTGATACATGCACACCCATGTTCACAGCAGCACAATTCACAATAGCCAAACTACGGGACCAGACTTTGTGTCCATCAACAGATGAACAGATAAAGAAAATGTGGTGCATATACACAATACACAATACAGCCATAAAGAAAAATGAAATTATACTGTCTGCAGGAAAATGAATGGAATTTGAGAACATAATGCTTATGAAATAAGCCAAACCCAAAAGGTTGAGGGTTCTATGTTTTCTCTCATATGTGGATGCTAGCAAGGAAAATACAGGTGGGGACGGATCTTATGAAAATTGAAGAGAGTTCAGTAGAATAGAGGAAAGGGACCAGGGTAAGGCAGGAGGGAAGGGAAAGAGCAAATACTAGGGAATGATTTTGGCCAAATTATATTGTGTACATGTACAAATCTGTAACAACCAACTCCACCATTATGTACAACTCTAATGCACCAAGATCATTCCTGTGCACATTTGCTACTTGTAAATGTATCCATAAACTACATATGAAAATGTCTGTGTGGCTTTAAATTTTGTACGAATCATCTCATCTTACACGGAGGTTATCTTTTCAAAGGAGCTCAGATCACTTTGTTTCCGATATGTTAGGGTGGTAAACTACACATAGCATAAAATGCACCATCTTAACTACTTTGAAATGTACAGTTCAGGGGCATCGATTACGTTCACCTTGCTGTGCAACCCTCAACCCCTCCATCTCCAGGATTCTTCTCATCTTCCAAATGGAAGCTCTGCACCCATTAATCACTGACCCCCACTCTCCTCTTCCCCAGCCCCTGCCAACCACCATTCTATTTACGTTTTTACGTACAGAAAACTCAACATTATACCCCAGTTCAGCAGTGAGTTCTTTGGTCTTTGCCTTTTCCAGTTGCGAGTCACAGATTTTGGAAACATTGCCTCCCCAATGATGGCAGATATAATTGGTCCTCAGAGCTTCCTTAGCCAGAGCTGCTCATCTTGAGTTAACCTGTGCCTGGCAACAGTCTTCCTGTGGACTAGCACCCCAGCCTGGCCTTCCCCTCCATGATGAAGTAGGGCACCCCTTCTTATGACACTGGGCAGGATGGAAGACAATCAACCCAAAGAGACCCACGTCATGGGCAGCCAACGCCAGCAGAGGCTTTTCTTTTCCACCAAGGCAGTGACAGTATTAACTCCTGCTTGAAGGACAGGTGCTGTTTTAGTGAGGACATCCCCTTTGCTGGCAGCTTTCTTCTGGGACCAACAGTCTCTGCTTGTTTTATATTGTTTCTGGTCTATACTCATGGGACAACTCAAGCAGCTACATGACTATTTCATAATCTGTGTTCATCAGCTTTTCATCACTGTGACCAGAATACCTCTCAAGAACAACTTAGAAGAGGAAAAGTCTATTTTGACTCATGGTTTCAGAAGTCTCAGTTCATAGTCATGCCCAAGGTGAGGCAGAACATTCATTATAGTGGAAGGGTGTGATGGAGGAGAGAGAAATGGGAAGTGGTCAGGGATAGATATAGTCCCCAAGGCTATGTGCTCCCAGTGACCTACTTCTTCCACCAGTGGCCCACCTGCCTACAGTTACCAATCAGTAGTTCATTCAAATTATTAATTTACCAAATGGATTAATCCACTGATGGGGTTTCAGCCTTCATCATCTAATTTTTCTCTGAACCTTGATGCATTGCCTGATGCATGAGTTTTGTGGGGGACATTACAGATCTAAACTGTTTTAGTCAGCTCTTTAGTTTCCATGACCAAAAGACATGGCAAGAACAGTTTCAGAGGAGGAAAACTTATTTGGGGGCTCATGGTTTCAGAGGTCTCAGTTTATAAATGGCTGGCTCCATTGCTCTGGCCCAAGGTGAGGCAGAACATTGGGGTGGAAGAGTGTCATGGAGGACAGCAGCTCAGGACATGGCCATCAGGAAGCAGAGAAAGATTTCTCTCACCAAGGACAAAAACATATACCCCAATGTCAACCCCCAATGACCCACCTCCTCCAGTCACACTCTACCTGCCTACATTTTCCACCCAGTTAATCCCTATCAGAGGGTTAGTGCACTGATTAAGTTAAAACTCTCCCAATCCAGTCATTTTATAAATCTTCCTGCATTGTCTCACACATGAGTTTTGGGGGACACCTCATGTTCAAACTGTAACGTAAATCATAACATGGTGCAAGGCCTGGTGAAATGGTGAATGGCAGAAGGCACTGCCAGCCATTTATAGGTCACAACTGTAACTCTATGTGACAGGATCATTTGACAAAGTGAGTAAGGTCCCTTTGGGGCTGGATGTCCTGTGTGCAATGCTAGAATTCTTAGACCTTTTCCCAGAGGACTTACCACCTTTTTGGCCTCTTGCTTCTTCATGACAACAAGGACCAGGGCCATCCTCTTTCCTTTTGGTATCTTGGGCATCTGGAAGAGAGAGAGCTACTTTCTGTCCCTATGAATTTCACCACTCTAGGTACCTCACATAAGTGGAATCATACAGTATTTGTCTGTGAGAGGCATGTTTCACTTAGTATAATATCCTTGAGTTTCATCCACATTTTTGCATGTGTCAAAACTTCCTTTTTAATTAAGACTGAATCACATTTCAGGAAATTAATTTTGTAAGATGTCCAGCTAGTCCAACAACCCACCATCCCACCCCATCCCTGCTCCACTCCAGCCCCACAACCTATGCCTGAAGGCCTCCAAGGACAGGGTGAACCCATCCTGCCAAAGGGAGATCAGGAGTGGAAACAGCTTCATGAAGCAAAACAGGTGCTGATGCTGGTGCTGATGCTGACTGGAAAAAAAGATACCAAGCCAACCACACCTGCATTTCAGCCTAGAAAATATGAGTGGGGGTTGGAGGAGCGTGGAGATGAGCTTGACCCAATGATTTACTCTTTAGAAAATATGTGCACACACATTGCTTCATTTAGCCCTGGCCTGAGCTCCATGACCATTTCCACATCCCGAAGACCTGCCAAAGATGAGATTTTCTATATTTGTAAGCGCAGCCCCTCAAACTGTTGACCAATCCTTCAGTCAAACCTGTCCAATGTCCTCAGAAATGGGCCCTGACATGCACTGAGGGCGGATGATGATGAAAACCAACACAGACTAGAAAAGAACTGGCAGGAGGAAGAGACTGAAACCATCAGCCCAGCCATGGACCAGACCCTTTTACGGTGTGATAGGCACGTCACCATTCTAATTCCACACACTGACACAGTGAGGAAGGTCACAGATGGAACATCCCTTACCTGAAATGCCTGAGGCCAGAGTATTTCAGATTTGGGATTTTAAAAATATTTGCCTATACACAATGAGATACCTTGGGGATGGGTTCCAAATCTAAACACAAAATCCATTTATGTATCATACATACCTTATACACTGCCTGAAGGTCATTTTATACAATACTTTTTAATGATTTTGTGCATGAAACAAAGTTTCAAGGTGTGAAATTTTTCGCTTATGATGTCATGTCAGTGTTCAAAAGGTTTGGGATTTTGGAGCATATTAGATTTCAGATTTTCAGACTAGGGATGCTCAGTCTGTATTAATATTCTCATTGCCAAATGGAGAGTGTGAGATTCAGAAGGTTTAAGCATGTGCCTAAGGCCACACACAAGTCAGGGGCCACACCAATTAAAACTCAGGGCCATTGCTCTATACCCAGCATGCTGCCTTCCTGAGGGACAGAGCATGAGGCCAGTTCTCTTCTTCCCTCCTCCCTCCCTAGAGAAGACTGTCATAGGTAGGGTCCCAGGCATTTTATGGGAAGCAATAAGCAGTTATAAAAGCTAGAGAAGGCATAAGGGAACATTTTTTTTCTGGTTCAGAGATGGATTGTGGGTGTTAAAATTTCTAGATCTATAATTTGAAACTGGGTGTGGCTTCTTTTTGGGACTAGGAGACTCTAGAGGAAGCAGAGGAGAGGGAAGGCTGAGACCAGCTCTGATCTAGACTGTCTGACATCCCAGGTTTTCCAGAATGGTCCCTAAGTTATATGTATCCATACTAATTATTTTCAGTTTTTTGATACTTGAATTTGAAAATACTATCATTTCAGACAGTTTCAAGCTTCTCCCCTAAGGAAGACAGTAAAGCAGACACAGATGTGTGCTACAAAAATCTCTTAGGAGACTTAAATGTGTGCTTTTGGTTGGAATATTCCTTGTTGACCCCTGCGGCAAGAAAGCTGAAAGAAAAGCAAACCCCACAGATCAGAGTTTTCACCAGCACAACTAAAATTCTCCTGGCAATTTTGTCCAAGTCCACATATAATTCCATGCCAGGGAACCCACTCTCCTGTCCTTCCTCTTCCCCATCACCAGAGTCAGGAGGCAAAATCAAAGGTGACCAGTATTATTCAACTGTCACAGTTTGGATGTGAGGTGTCCCCCAAAAGTTTCTGCGTTTCTGCAGGAACATTCAGAGGTGCAATGATTGGACTGGGAGAGCTGTAACCTAATCAGTCCATCCTTTTTTCAGTGGACTACAGGGGTGGTGACTGTAGGCAGGTGAGTCGTGGCTGGAGGAGGTGGGTCACTAGGGGCGTGCCCTGGAAGGGTGCATCTTTCCTCTCTGTCCCTCTCTCTCTGCTTCCTGACCCCACCATGAGCTGAGCTGCTTTCCGCTGGACCCTGCCCCCACGATGTTTTGCCTCAGCCTAAACCCAGAGCAATGGAGTCGGAGTCTATAGACTGAGACCTCTGAAACTGTGAACTCGAAATAAACTTTTCCTTCTCTAAGTTGTTCTTATCAGATGTTTTAGTCCCAGTGATGAAAAAAGCTAACTGAAACATCAGCAGTTGCCTGAAGAATTTGTAGGCTGGTAGCTCAAACCATCTTTCAGACGTGTAGAGAACATTGCCCAAAATCAAGGTCAGTAGAAGACTACTTTCAAAGCATAAAGTCTAGGGAGTTAGGGTGGATCACAAACCACCTTGCAGGGCTGGCTTGTTAAAGAATCACTGATAGATAATCTTCAGGAGAGTTGAAAATGCAAGATAACCTTCACTTGGGACGTTCCTGTCCACTTCTCAGGCTGTATCTTCTGTCGACCAATCAGCAGCATGGAACACAATCAGTTGTTAAAAGAAAAACTTCGACAAGTTCACTCAAACAGATTTACTTAAGCAAAGAATGATTCACTAATCAGGAAGACCCAGAACTCGGAGAGCGGCTTTCCGCAGCGCAGCGTGAGCAGCAAGCTTTTATAGGCTAACGTGGAAGCCAAGCCGAGAAATCACCTCATTGGTTGCGGGTAGGCGCCAGTCTTATGTGGGCGTGGCCTGATCTGTTGGCTGCCTGCAATTGGCTGAAGTTTGGCTATGTATGATTAGCTGGAACCCAACTATTTGTTACAAAAAAAAAAAAGTCCAAAGTTAAGTTTCTATTGGTTACCTAGAAATGCAAAGTATGGGGACAACCTAAGGCCAATGGCCTCCTCCTTACTTAATTTAACACATCTCCCTTCTTTAAAAGGCTGTCTTCCTCTGCTCCTACAGCATTCCTCTCTGCAATCGTCCTCCACCCCAATATGGCCACTCCTTTGCATTCTTCTTTCCTTATTCCTCTATCCAACCTATAAACGTTGGAGTGCCCAGGAGCTCAGTCCTCAAACATTTCCGTTTATACTCACCCTCTGAAAGACCTCATCCAAGTGCATGGTCGTAACTGCCACCTAACTCGTGTTAGCTCCCCAGAGTGTATCACTCGTCTAGCCATTTCCCCCAGACCTCCTCCAAACCAATAGAACCAACTCTTGGCTCGACACCTCCACTCTGATTCTTCAGGGATTTCAAAAGTAACATGCATAGAACTGAACCTCTAATTCACCCATTCACCACCAACCTTTGCCTCCTGCAGCTTCCTCCATCTCAAAAAAAAAAAAAGAAAGAAAGAAAGAAGTGGGGTGGGGACTCTATCATATACGAGTTGCTCAAGTCAAAGTCTCAGAGTAACCTTTGATTTCTCTCTTGATTTACTCTCCTCTGTCCAATCCATGAGCAAATCCTGTCTGTTTTAGCTTCAAAATATGTCTGAATGCAGGCAGGTCTCACCACTTTGGCCACTACTACTTTAAAGCCACCATTAGTGTTTGCCTGGTTACTTACTGATCTCCAACTGGTCTGTCTTTTTCCATCTTTGTCCCTTTACAATCTATTTCCAATAAATGAAAGTCAAATTGTGTCTCTTACATCCTTTGAAGTCTACATGGATTACTACCTCCTTTAGACTAAAAGTCAAAGGTCTAGCCATGTCCTACACGGTATAAAATCTCTCAACTACCTCTCTAACCTTATCCATCACTCACCTCTACATTTGTTCCTCTGCTGCAGCACGCTGGCTTCTTTGCTGCTTCTTGAGAATACCAGGCACACACTGCCCCAGGGCCTTTTCATGTGCCCACTCTTAGAAGAATGTGAGGTATATTTCCACAATGAATAACCTCCACCTTCACACAACTATATGGATGAATCTCACAAATATAGAGCTAAGCAAGAGAGTAACAACTTTGTGAATCTATTTAAATAAAGTTAAAAAAGAAAATACACATACAGAGACAGAACAAATACATGCATTCTGGACAGTCGTCCCCCTTCTGGAGTCATAAGACACATGACATGGACATGTAGGCTATGCTCTGTTTGTCCATCTGGGTGCTGGTCACAGGAATGTGTTCAGCTTATGAAGATTCATCGAACTCCACACTCCCAGTGAGTGGCACACTTCTCATCTGTATTAAACACCCATAAAAGCTTGTGGGGATTTATCTTTATTTTCCTGCTTATTCCTGGTTTCAAAGGGAAAAAATGTGATTTCCCTCATCCCCACCCCTGCCCATTGCTGTTTGCCCTACTTCCTGGTCAGCCTCATAGTCTTCACCACACAATTAGAACATTGCTGTGACTGTCTTCTGGGTTTTCATGGCTTGAGTACTTGAACTGAACACCTGTCTCTCCATTGCTAATTATACTGAGTCCCCTCATGAAATTAAAATATTTAACATGTAGGATAAATGCTTAGTATTTCTAATGATAAAAGATAACAAGAGTCATCTCCTTGTGGGCCAGTCTATTCCAGGTGCACAATTTGCAGTATCTTATTTTGTCTTCCCAACAGTCCTGCAAGAAAAGACTACTATTCCCATTTTACAGATGAGCAAGCTAAGGCTCAGAGAGCTAAGAGAAACTTCCCAGACAGTGTTCTTTCTGCTCTTTTGTGTCACACCTCCAACTGGTTTCATCTGCAACGGGCTTTGTTCTGTTTAATAATTTTTCTGTGCTTTTCATTCCCAACCAGAAGGGGAAGAATAAATGGCCTTGCTGCTGCCTTAGTCTGAACTACCCGAAACTCCCTGACACAGGAAGTGTGGCCAGGGATGTTGGGGCAGAGAATCCCAGGTCCTCCCTAATGCTCAGCCCCCAGTTGCAGAGGAAACCTCTCCTAGTCAAGCAAGCCAGGAGAGCTCTAATGGTCCTGGCAAGGACTTTGAAATCAGAGCCGACCAGCATGTGTCCCTGAATATCAGAATAGACACTATATTTACCCTGAAAAGCCCTTTAGTGCAAATGAGAGCTATAAATAACCATTAGGTCCCAAGCAAGTGGCCTTAACACATGGATTTCCTTCCAAAAATGCAGACCCATTTTAATTAAATTTGTAATTAACCTTTGGGGAGGGCAGGCCCCCTGGATCCAGCTTGCTTTCCGAGGCACCGTGAGTAATTTCCTATTTGTTAGACATCTGGGGATAAGCATGCTCACTGGGTGTTCAGCTCAGAAGGAAACTTCCTGGGAGCTTGCACAGAGCTGAGTTTGCAGGAGAAGAGGCCCTGGAATTGGAGTGACTGTCCCCTGTAGACCTGGGCATCACAGTAAGTTTCTCTGCAAAGCTAATCCTTTTCTGACCCTGTTTTCCTGCAGAGCAAGATGGGAGTCATGGCCATGCTGATGTTGCCCCTGCTGCTCCTGGGAATCAGCGGCCTCCTCTTCATTTATCAGGAGGTGTCCAGGCTGTGGTCAAAGTCAGCGGTGCAGAACAAAGTGGTGGTGATCACTGATGCCATATCAGGACTGGGCAAGGGTAAGCGGGCTTCACTCCCTCTGTGCTCATCTCTAGCCTGGGGGACCGGCGGTGGCAGGGGAGCCCAGGAGCAAACCTGCTAGGAGGGAAGTGTTCAGTTCTGTGTTCTCTACTTGCATCTGTCACTAACCGGTGAGGTTTTTGCTCTTTGGGAGGCCACAGTTTCCTTGCCTGACAAATGGACAGATTGGAATTTATCAGGATGCAATCTCACAGCCTAAGGGCTGAAACTGATGCTATTGATTTTACTTTCATGAGGTTTCCAAAAATTTTGAAATGCAAAGCCTTTAGCTGGGGGTCACATCTGGTTTTGAGCCCAGACTAGGGTACGGGGTTCAATTCTTGGTTCCTATAATTACCTTGGTCATTTCACTTCTCTGCCTTCAATTTCTCATCTATAAAGCAATGGTGCCAGCAGTCTCAACCTCATGATGTCATTGTGAGGAATAAGTGAATTCACACATGGGTAGCACTTAGAAGAGCACCTGGGGCTATAAAGGGAGCCACTCCAGGGTTTATAATAATAACAATGATGTAGAAATGTAGGCAGAGTATGTGCACTGCTGTGTGCCACTCCCCACCGCTCCCTATTGTATCATTCTTGGCTTGATTCTTTCAACCACCTCACCTCATAGTCTTGAAGGTATTTATATTTGTAACCCTGAATTATATAGTCTCAGGGGCCTCTCTGCTGGTGGCATCTGTGACCTGAGGGGTTCTAAATGTCTTTGGTTTTGCAAGATTCTGTCATTCCAAAAATGGTAGCACAACCCCATCTGTTATATAGGTTAGGGGTGATTTCTGCAATTGTTTTTGATAATTAAGCATAGAACCCACACAGCCAAGTGTTCATCAGTCACTCAACAAGTGACTGTTGGTCCACTGTGTCTGAGAATTAATTCCTTTTAAAGTCCCTGTTGGGGGTTGGGCACATCCTCCCATAGTGCCGCCATCATGAGAACATTTGTAACGTCCTCTCTGAGAATTCCCTCAGTGCCTTCTGCTCATTCTTTTGGGCCTCCCAATGGGAGTCAATCTTCATGCTCCGAGGATGGATTAGATTCCAGTGAGCGATCAACTCGGGTCAACCCTGTCAGGATAAAACAAAGCGTAAGGCAGATAGACTTGGGTCTCTATATGGTCCCTTCACGACCCCCTGAATCAATTCCCAAAGGGGATATCCTGCTTCCACCCTGGAGCCCTCCCTGCCACATTCCCCTTCCTGTGGTCCCTGAAGAACTGCCCTCCTAGATCCCACAGCCCTGTGTGTCCCTGCACCATCTTCAGTTCACTCCTTGGGCTGCACCCGGAGTTCTGAAGTTTCTGAGTTGGTCCCCTAGACAAAGCTTCCTGATGGTGGAGCCTGACTTTCGTTCACCCTGGCATCCCCAGCACCTAACTCCATTGTGGCTTCCAGTAAATGCCCAGCCCGTGTTTATGTAATGAATAGCCTTTAACAGAGACCATGAGTTCAGAGAAGTCACTCAAACGTTTAGATAAGCATGTTCTTGTGTGTTTGCTTTATTGGTTTCCTGTATGGCCAAAGAATATACTCTGTGTGATTTCAATTCTTTTGACTTGGTGATGCTTGTTTCATGGCCTGGATACAGTCCCTATTGGTACCCCTTCTGTGGGGGCTTGGAAAGAATGTGCTGTCACTGGGTGGAGGGGCCTACAGAAGTCAACTAGAGCCTCTTGTTTGGGGAGGTTATTCAGTTCTTCTGTGTCCTTGCTGATTTTCTTGCTACATGGTACTACTAGTCTCCCTATTGCTGAGAGTCATGTATCTGTTTTAAGTGTCTCATTTTTTTAAAAATCCCATTTGGTTATAGTCACATATTGTATCAGGACCCCAGGGAAATACATCTCAGGGCAAAAAGGCATTTGCAGGGGAATGTGGCCAACTCTGTCCTGGCTGCTGTCAGTATTCTTTCTTACTGCATCTCATTGACCCACCCTGGAAAGAAATGCAAAGCAGAAAGAAATGAAGTCGAAGTATTTAAAAGTAACTTGAGAAGTTGGGCATGTGTGACCTTAAACAAATGGTCGTGCCACTGATTCAAGGTTCCAGCTGCTCCATTTCTCAAGCCCTAGGCAAGAAAAAAGTGAGGGACAGGGAGAGGATGAAGTTGGCACTGAGCAGCCCCCAGCCCACCCTGAACCATGGAACCTGGATAACCTCCCAGGAAGCATGGGTAGCGTGGAGGAGGCAGCACCAGGTGGGAGACTAGGAAAGTCAAACCAACAGACCAAGGTCAGGACATCCAGCCCTTGCCCCAATTCCCCACAACTCAGACAAGTTGGACATGCTGTGTCTGTGGCAAGAGTGACAATCAAGTCCTTCAGCCATTGTGCTTGAAATGCTTTGGTGAGTTCCAAACAAGCGTCTCCCCTGCCTCCCCTGCCGTAGCTTTTATCGCTTCTAAAATGCACCATTTTTCCCCTTTAAACATTTCTAGAATCATCCCAGGTGCAGTGGTGCATGCTTGTAATCCCAGCACCTGGGGAGGCTGAGGCAGGAGGATTGAAAGTTCAAGGCCAGCCTGGAGAACTTAGTGAGAACCTATCTTAAAATAAAAAATAAAAAGGGTTGAAGATGTAGATCAATAGTACAGCATCTCTGGGTTCAATCCCCAGAACCAAAAAGACAAAAGCTGAGATCAGCTGTCTTTCAGGGCATCTTCCAATCCCTATAAAAGCTATCTTTTCACTTTCCATGACCTCTGACGTCAGGAAGCATCTTAGATCTAGTCAATGCCATCTTACATTTGATGAAATATTGGGAAGGTTCTTTGTGTGTATTGGCCAGTGTCCTAGTGCTTGACACAAGATAAATGCTGAGCCTAGCTGATAAAGAATAAAAATAACACCTGGTACACCAAAAGCCTGGCCTCAGCAGAAATGATTTATTTGGGGTAGTGCCTCTCGGCTTGCAGTGTGGAGCACAAGAATGGACTGCAGCCTCCAGGGCCCCCTGGGAAAGCAAGGTGTTAGCAGAGGAGAGGACATGGAACATCAAGAAGCAACCCTCCTGGCTGCCTCTCCTAAGGAGGCCAAGGCTGCAGGTTTAGTCTAGCTCCTGTCAACAGGCCCTCCCCTCCCGGGGTACCCAGCTTGAGAGGGAGGGAGAAAACAGGTGGGGGACAATGTATCCCCAACATGCTCCTTTCCCAGCAGTAGTGAGATTGGCCAAGAGGCAGCCAGCCTAGTGTGGAGAACAAGTTAACACCAATATGAACTTCAGACTTCAGATGCCTTGGCTTCACATCCTGGCCTCACCGCTTACCAGCAATGGGAGTCCAGGAAATTCAGATCAACTCAAGGAACCTCACGTCCCAATTTGCAAAATGTGACCAGCATGGCTGCTTTACACCCAGCATGGCTGCTACGGTGCGACGGTTTGGATCTAGAATGTCCCCTGTTAGAAATACCGAGGTGCCACAAGAAATCAAACACCTGCTCAGAAGCCGGTGAGCAGGGCAAACTTTACTTCTGCCAGAGGGCGCACTGCAGATCCTGGCTAGCACGGATGCCTGGGCTGCCAGCCCGCCTGCTCTTATCCGTCACTCAGCACTGCCCTTTGCCCTGATAGGAGGAACTCAGGGCGACAATCCACGCGATTGGCTCATTTTGAAATTGGGGCGGGAAAAGGGAAGACCGGTGGTTACAATGGCTACAATTGGATCTTACATCCCAATTAAGGCTAAATACGACATTCTGAAAATGGACCCCCTGACTTTCTGTTTCTCACACCCCACAAAAGCTCGTGTGTTGGAACATCTCCACCATTGCAGCAAGGTTCAGAAGTGGAAATCTTAGGGCATTTTAGGAAATGATCGCATGGTGAGCACTGTAACCTCACAGGTAGATTAATCCACTTGATGGATTCATAATTTGAATGAACTACTGGGTAACTGTAGGCAGGTGGAGTATGGCTGGAGGAAGTAGGTCACTGGGAGCATGGCCTTGGGGACTTTATCTGTCCCTGGCCACTCCCCACTTCCCAGCTGCTATAAAGTGAGCAGAATTTCTCTGCCACACCCTTCAGCCTTGATACTTCTACAGTGGAGTCTGGAGCCAAAATAAATCTTACCTCCTCTAAGTTGCTTTTTTTTCAGGTATTTTGGTCACAGCAACAAAAAACTAACACTCAGAATGACAGCCAAAATTCCAAAAAGCTAGGCTTTGTCCCTCCAAATGAAATGTCTTCATGAATTATATTATTATTTATGGCCATAAAAATGAAAAATGATTAAGTTAAAAACAACTACAATAGTTCAGAACCCCACTCACTGGGGAAAATGCCACACCAAGGCTCCTTCTTCTTCCTCCCCCTTTATGATGCTCATGGTATGATCATTTGTGAATGAGACTAATCAAAGGGGTGTCCTGAGGCAACTTGACTCAGCACAAATTTATTCAAAGGAGGAATTCCTTCCTCTGCAGTTAAAGGGGAAAAAAGATAAAGAAAGAGAAAGAAGGACGGAAGGAAAGAAAGATCAATCAGGCATCTCATGGCTTTCTGGTTACTATAGATTATGCAAAAATCCTTTGGTCATGGTAGGTCCCTAAGCATAGCACTGATTCAAAAATTGGGACGCCTAGTCCAATATATAATAAACATGTCCATTTTCCTTAAAGTTGAACTTTTTTTCCCCATCCCTGCTCAACCCCAACAGCTAAAGCAAGTTGCAGGCTAGCTTCCTGCTGTTTCTGACTCTCCTAGAGGCAGAGGGGCAGGAAGGAGAGAGAGACCAGCAAGGGACACTCTTACCTCAACTGACATCTACAAGATGTTTCCAAGCTGCATGGATCTGGCATGTGCTTAAGTCTGGCTGTAGCTGTAGCTCAGTGGCGGGGTGCTTGCCCACCACGTGCAAGGCCCTGGGTTCCAGCCCCAGTTCTGCACTTCTGCGAAGTGGGACATATGTGCTTTTTCTCCACATTCTCCCTTTGGCCTCTGTTTTTTTGGCTAGTCAGGTCCATGGAGAGTCTCCTTTCAGAGTTCCACTTCCCTACTAAGAGGTCTTCTTAAGGTAGACTTCAGAAGAGCTCTCAACCAAAGCATGGCCTACCTCTAGTCCACTGTGCCTGTGAGCTCTCTGGTGCTTCAGACCCTTCTCCAAGGAGCAGCCCCACTTTTCTTTGCCTCTGCCCCTGGCTCTCACCCATTACATTTCTCAGGTGGGACTCAAACATTATTCTGGCTTCTAGTTGCAGGGAGCTCCTAGTAGGTTGTTCAGAGGGTCCCTCTAGTGCTTTCTCTCTGGGATAGAGGTGACAGGAAAGAAACGTATCTCTAACCTTAGTCCATGGGCAGAAATTCACTTAACAGTTCTCTCCGGAGAAATCCTCCTCCCCAGTTCCCCTTTTTCTCTGATCCATTTGCATGATCCAATTTTTGACTAAAGGGAATGGAATTTCATAACCTAGGGTTTCTATATTTTCTTTGAAAATCTGCATCTTGGACTGCCACCTGACTTTACATTTTTAGTTATTTTTTTGTTCTAATTAGTTATACATGACAGTAGAATGCATTTATATATTTTGATAGATCATACATAAATCAAGTATCATCTCTCATTTTTCTGATTATACAAATTGTAGGATCACATCAGTCCTGCAGTCATATATGGACATGAGGTAATAATGTCTGCTTCATAGAATTTTCTGTCTATTTCATCTAGTGCTTCAGTTTAAACTTCTGATTTAATATTCTGTTCATATAGATAAGTATGACGTACCCTGTTATACACATAAACACGAAGGCATGATCAAGTTATAGTATTATATTTGACACCCCGATTTTAAATCTTTTTTGAAACTTAGTTTATTGTGAACTTCTTTGCATGTCAGTAGATGCATTCCAGCAAAATCAGTTTAAAGGGCTTCAAAATTTTCTGTCTACACATACTATAATTTATCTTACCAATCTCCTATTGTATTAGAAATTTGCAATTATCTCCAACTCTTTACCATTATAAATGGTACTGAGATAAACAACTTATAACTATGTCTATGCAAACAAATGAATAAATGCCTAGAGTAAGTGCTCTAAAAGATACTGTCCAGTTTTTCTTCCAAAAGACTATAGCAAAGTATATTTCACCAAACTGAAAGTGGGAAAAAAGCAACTATTACCAGTTTTGCTCTTGGTTATCTGATAGATCAAAATTCATGCTCTGTTTAAATATGCATCTCTTTATCATTCTTACCCTCTGTACATTAACTCTTGGTCCTTTTTAAATAAATTGGTACCTCATCTCCTCAGTCCACGTCTTTATTAGTCTTTATCTTTTTTCTTATTTATTTGTAGGAGTTTTTGTATGTAAAATGAAGTAGTTCTTTACTTATATACAGGTTATAAATGCTTTTTCTTGATTTGTTCTTTCTTATGCTTTTTTGATGTGAGGTATTTTAAACATAAAATATATAAATCAAGCCAGGTGCAGCGGCACACACCTTTAATACCAGTGACTCGGGAGGCTGAGGTAGGGGGATCCCAAGTTCAAAGCCAGACTCAGCAACTTAGTGAGGCCCTAAGCAACTCAGCAAGACCCTGTTTCTAAATAAAAATACAAAAAAAGAACTGGTATGTACACACACACACACACACACACACACACACACACGGAATATTACTCAGCTTTAAAGAAGAATGAAATTCTGGCATTTGCTGGTAAATGGAAGGAGTTAGAGAATTTCATGCTAAGTGAAATAAGCCAAACCCCAAAAACCAAAGGCCAAATGTTTTCTCTGATATGTGGAAGCTTATTCATAATAAGGCGGTGGGGTGAGGGGAGAGGGAAGAATAGAGTTACTTTATATTAGATAGAGGGGAGTGAAGGGAGGGGAAGGGATATGGGGGAAGGAATAATAATAGAATGAAACAGACATAATCACCTCATGTACATGTTTGACTGCAGGACCAGTGTGACCCTACAATATGTATAATCAGAAGAATGGGAAATTATACTCTATTTATATATGATCTATCAAAATATATAAATGCAGGGCTGGGGATATAGCTCAGTTGGTAGAGTGTTTGCCTCGCAAGCACAAGGCCCTGGGTTCAATCCCCAGCACTGCAAAAAATAATAATAATAATAATAAAATATATAAATGCATTCTACTGTCATGTACAACTAATTAGAACAAATAAAATTAAAAATTAAAAGAAAGAACTAGGGATGTGACTCAGTAGTTAAGCACCCCTGGGTTCAACCTCCAGTAAAAAGAAGAAAAAAAAAATAACCTGTGAATCATTTTGGTTGTTTGTTTCTTCAGTGCATGCTCAAAAGACCTTTCCCCACCTCAAGAATATATATCCATCTCTACTTTCTTCTAGTTTTTTAATGATTCTGTTTTTATGTTTAACTATTTAGTATATTTTGGTATAATGCATTTAGTTTTTCCCTCCCAAACAGGTATCCAAACATCACTTTTTTAAGCAATATGTTCTTTTCCCACCAATTCAAAACACTAACTCTATCAAATGCATACTAAATTCTCATTAATGCCTGGCTCTGTATTTATCAGTATTTTTTATGTATGCTTAAGTCACTAACACTATGCTTTCATTTCCGTGCTTTCATATTTTGATAATTATTTTTCAAAATGTTCTTTGCTTTCTTCATATTTATTATTCTGATTCAAATGTGAAAATTATTCCTGATAAGACTGAGTCTTTTTGTCATTTCTCAAGACCTGTTGGGATCTTGATTTCCTGCGTCAAATTAACGTGGAGATGAATTGACATCTTTATTGAATATTGCCATCCAGAATCATCATGGACATCCCCTTTCTCAATAAAACTTCGACATTGGGAGAAACCATACATTTTCTGCAATGCTGACAATTCAAAGTGGTGTGATTGATGCAGTCACTTTGTATGAAACTTACTCGGCAGACTGACCACAGCTCCCCTCCTTCCAGCTCTCTCCATTACACCCGTTTTTATTTTGTTTGGTTTTTGTTTGTTTGTTTTCAGTGCTGTGGATGGAACCTGGGGCCTCCACATGCTAGGCCAGCACCTTGCCACTGAGCCATGGCCCAAACTGTTTCAGACCTCACTGAGATCTCATCCCTAGAGCCCTCGACCTTCACTCCTGATCCTGCCTGGCTCAGACAGCATGGCCCAACACATCAATCACTCTCCCTCCAATACCCCAACTCCCCTGCCCACCAAGTCTACAGTTGAATGCCAGCCAAGTATCCTGTCCAGCTGGTGTTCCCCTCTCCATCTGCATCAACCTGTTGCCCCTGCAGGAGACAAATCACACAATTACATAATCACTTTGAGCCACTGCACACAGGTACCTAGCCCCAGTGGATGCCCAGTTTGCCAGGCTATCCTTCAGTGTGCCTGGTCAGCCTGGATTGACCACTTCTTGGTGCCCTGGGGATAATAGTGGATACCATCCTGGAGGAGGGGATGCTGGTACTTCCCATCGATCCCTGTGCTTGGCCAGTTCATCCAGGTGCTGCGCGTCCTGTCCCCAGGTGTTGGCTGCTAATGGCTCACAGATGCTTTCTTTCCCAGAGACTTGTCCTCTGCCAATGAACCTACTTCCTTCTCTTCCTCCTTAACTACTTCCCTCTCCTCCACAGAGTGTGCCCGCGTGTTCCATACAGGTGGGGCAAGACTGGTGCTGTGTGGAAAGAACTGGGAGAGGCTAGAAAACCTATATGATGCTTTGACCAGTGTGGCCGACCCCAGAAAGGTAAGGCCTTCAGCAATTCGCTTGGCTCACTCCTAGGTATCCTTAGCCTCCAGTGATTGTTGAGGAGCAGCTTTTGGCCAAGTGGAATAATAAATTGGTGACTGCTTTGGGCAAAAGGAAGGTGATGGCCTCACTGACCTTGACATAGGTATAAGGGGTGACTTGCTTTGATTACTCACCAGGCCAAAAATTTGCCCTGACTCTCACCCTGATTCTGTGTAAGTTACACTCAACGAGAATCTAGAATACAGGAGAGGTCCCAGGTATGAGCTGATTATAGACATGACTGGTTTTAAAACAAACAACAACAACAACACATTCTCAAACGACATTCCTTCAAAGAAATCAGGGATGTGAAGTCCCCTGGCAGGAAGTCACCCAGGAAGTGAATACTTAACTCAATGCAGCTGCAATTTTCCAAGCATTTCAGGAGCATTGTTTAAGAAGATGCCCTTGAGGGCATCTCTTCAGGATTTTCTGTTTGTTTTTTAATCTGTACCCTTGAGGTTGGATTTGATGCTTATCAACAGCCAAAAGTAATTTAGAGCTAAATCCAGTATTTGAGGAGATGGATCAAATAGGACAGCACAGATTTCTTCAAAGCATTTCTTGGGATTTTGCTAGGTTACAAGGTTCTGCAATCAGCTGTGTGGGCAATACTCAGTTAAGCCAGGCTCGTCTGCTTTCCTGACTGCAGGACCTCTCAGAGACTTTGATATGCTAGTGTGCATTGCGTATCTCCAAAAAGAACTTGAAGAATAGTCTATATTTCCCACACAAATGTGACCACACAGTGGAAACCTTCTCTTGAAAGGCATATCTCAGAACTAGTGTCTGTCATACACTAGGATTGTATTAACCACACAGTGCCACCAATTTTCCTTTCTGCCTTTGCCCCTGGACCAATAGAGTCTTATTTATTTATTTATTTATTTAGTACCAGGAATTGAACCCAGGAGCTCTTAACCACTCAGTCACATACCCAGCCCCTTTTTTTTTTTTAGGAAAATAAATAGCATTCATTTTATTCCAGTTCAACTCTAAAGTATTTTTATCAAATGAGATAATTTTTCAACAAAGAAAATTTCATAATTATATTTTTGTAGTAATTCCTTGATTCTGAAATTCTAAAATTTTCCAATTTGTTGGTTCCTCTAGAAGTTATTCTGTAAAAATACTGGAACAATAGACATCAGATAATAAGATCAGAATGGTGGGTTTCATGGATTCAATTACTTTTTATGCCCATATATTAACTATCTAAACAGTTTTTTTTTTGTTAATTTTTTTTATTTTCTTATTGATTCATTGAACACAAATGGAGTACAGCTATTGTTTCTCTGGTTGTACATAAAGGAGAGTCACACCATCTGTGCGTTCATACATGTACACAGGGCAATGATGTCTGTCACACATTCTGTTATTATTCTTACCCCCCCACCCTGACCCCACCCCTCCCTTCCCTCTTTGCTATCTATCCTTCCTCCATTCTAGCCACCCTTCCCCCCAGTCCCCACATAATTCATCATCATTCACTTATCAGAGAGACCATTCGGCCTTTGGATTTTTGGGATTGGCTAATCTCACTTAGCATAACAGTCTCCAACATCATCCATTTACCTACAAATGCCATAATTTTATTCTTCTTTATGTCTGAGTAATATTCCATTGTGTATATATACCACAGTTTCTTTATCCATTGATCTATTGAAGGGCATCTAGGTTGGTTCCACAATCTAGCTATTGTGAATTGAGCAGCTATGAACATTGATGTGGCTGCATCACTGTAGTAATCTGATTTTAAGTCCTTTGGGTATAGGCCAAGGAGTGGGATAGCTTACCCAGCCCTTTTAAAAATATTTTATTTAAACCAGGCATGGTGGCGCACGCCTATAATCCAAGCGACTTGGGAGGCTGAGTCAGGAGGATTGCGAGTTCAAAGCCAGCCTCAGCAACTTAGTGAGGCCCTGAGCAACTCAGTGAGACCCTGTCTCTAAATAAAATACAAAATAGGGCTGGGGATGTGGCTCAGTGGCCGAGTGTCCCTGAGTTCAATCCCTGGTTCCAAAAAAAAAAAAAAAAAATTTATTTAGAGACAGGGTCTTGCTGAGTTTCTAAGTGCCTTGCTAAGTTGCTGAAGCTGGTTTTGAATTCACCATCCTCCTGCCTCAGCCTCCCCAAGCTGTTAGAATTACAGGAGGCAGGCCACCATACCTCGCCCAATAGAGGCTTGATGACTGCAAGTATCTAGAGCTGAACACAGTACCTAGCACATAGTAGGTGCTCCAAAAATACTGCGTTGAGTATATGATTTGGGTCTGGACAAATATGTGGCTTCAGAGTACCATGATGAATTTTCTGATTTTTTTATTTCTTTTTTTGCGGTGCTGGGGATTGAACCCAGGGCCTTTTGTGTGTGAGGCAGGCACTCTACCAACTGAGCTATATCCCCAGCCTGATTTTCTGAACCTTTTAAGCCAGTTTGGAAAGCAATTTCCAAAAAGGAGTTCAGAAATGTTAAAAGTAATGATGTTGCCTTGGAACCCTGCTAGGGCTCCAAAAGGGACCACTGTCAAGGGCAATACTCATTTAGATTTATCAGTTCTGGAACCTTCACCAAAAATTCAGACTTACTACTGCATTTTAAGATTTGGAGCTATTGTCCTGTTGTCCTGGTCCTGAGAATAAATTCTTCATCCATCTCCTTCTTCCCAGAGTTATTTCAACTTCTTCATTGGCTTTTTGGTTTGTTTTGGTTCTTGTTGTTTGTTTTATTTGCAGTTATTCCATGAGTTTTGAATTTCAAAAATGGTAGCTCTTAGATTGGGGATCCCCAGAGTTTACAAAAGAGGCGATCCCACACATGCCCTGATCCCACACATCTCTCACTGGTTCAGCAGACATTCACCCCGAAGCTGGTCCTATTGGATCTCGCAGACATCAGCTGTGTCCAGGATGTGGCAAAGGAAGTCCTGGATTGCTATGGCTGTGTGGACATCCTCATCAACAATTCCAGTGTGAAGATGAAGGGGCCTGCCGATAAGATCTCTCTGGAGCTCGACAAAAAGATCATGGATGCCAATTACTTTGGGCCCATCACCCTGACAAAAGGTCTCGTGAGTTTCACTTCCCTATGGGTTTCTGGGCCACAAGATGCCACGAGGGCTCTGATAGGTAGCCAGACAGTCATCCAATTCTGGACAGAATTCTCAACCCATCAGAAAAATTCCATACTTAATAATAATCTCACTATAAACACTGGTGACTGAAAAAGGCTCCTGGAAGCATCTCACTGGCATATTCCAGTGAAACCTTCTGCCCACCCAAATTCTGCCCTTTACCCCTCTCTCCGTACTCACACCCATGGCTCCCCTCAGATTCAACATCTCTGCACCCCTGTCTTCATCTTTGCCTGTACTTTGCTACATCATCTTTCTAGTTGAGCTGCTCCTAACCAGGACAGTTGATCAAAGGTACTGTCCTCAGAAATGAAGAAGAGAAAGGGTTTATCCCCAAACTAGAGGAGACCCAGTATTCTTTCAACCCCTTCATAGAAATAGAGAAGGCGGGGAGATTCCTCCCTGAAAGGGTGAGCTGGAGGCTCCTGTGTGGTCCACAGAAGACATCTGAGTGGAGATGTCTCACTGCTGAGCTCAATAACAGGTCTGAAGCCCAGGAGGTTAGGGATGAGATCACCATGAGCTAGAAACACAAGTTGAAGCAGAAAGAAGAAAAGAAAGAAAAAGAAAGAAAGAAAGAAAGAAAGAAAGAAAGAAAGAAAGAAAGAAGAAAGAAAGAAGAAAGAAAGAAAGAAAAAAGAAAGGAGAGAGAGAAAGAAAGAGAAAAAGAAAGAAAGAAAGAAAGAAAGAAAGAAAGAAAGAA
>JAJEJO010049582.1:105303-341923 GCA_020662805.1 Glaucomys volans
GAAAGAAAGAAAGAAAGAAAGAAGAAAGGAAGAGGAGAGGAGAGGAGAGGAGAGGAGAGGAGAGGAGAGGAGAGGAGAGGAAAGAAGAGAAGGATGAATGGTTTCTCAAATCAGCAGCTCAGGGGAGAGTGTAAGTAGTGGAGAAGGCATGACCTCAGAGACACCTTCCAGATAGCCAGCTCCCAGCCTGAGAGCCTCTGGTAATGGAATTCTAAGACAGACAAGGGAAAATAAGCAGTTGAGGCAGAAAGAGGACTTTCCAGAGCTTCTAGAATGGTACCCCAGGGATAACCGTGTCCTCCAGCCCGGTCCCTGTGGACACACCGAGCAAGCCCTCAGTGGTGTGTCGGTCCATCAACCTTTGATGCAGACTGCTCTATGGCAGCAAAGTGAGGAACAAAAAGTGGAGTGGGAATGGATGTGACTGGTCCTCCTCCTGGTTGGGCCTCTCACATGCTAAAGGACCTGCATCTGGTCACCAGCTCTGGGCCTCTGCTCAACTCCAACACAAAGGGGCTAAATTCAATTGAAAGTTAGTCTTCACACACCGTCTTTCAGTTTTGGTCCCAGCCACATTCACCTATACCATGAATTTACTTAGTATCTTTCTCCACCTTTTCTCATTTTAAAATCAAATCCACATTAGGAATAAATATTTATCATATTTATATAAACCCCTCTTCCCTCTCAATGAAGGCATGCTGAAAACTAAGTGAAGTGAGTTCTTCCAACGCAGCATGGAGGATGTTGTCTTTCTTCTCTTTGCTAAAAGATTTGTTAGCACTTGCAAGATAGGCATTAAGGACATATTAGAGCAACGTGAGAATTTTTTCTTGAGACAATAGAAGAATTAAAAAGAGTCTTTCCTATTATTAAAATCAGTGTTGCTTAATTAATGCATATTGGTAGGTCATTTAAAATCATCCAGCCATACACCAGGTGAGCTGGCCCTCTCTTTGGACACTGGATCAATGATTGTGGGGGGTTTCTTCCATCCCTGTCCTGCTGCAGTCTAACTGCCACTGAGGTCATGGTGTCATGTGTGATGGAGAGGGTGGGGGAAGGGACTGCCTGCTTCGGCCTGACCCCACTCAGATTTCTAACTGTGACTCATTGTGTTTTCCAGTCCTACTTCCCAACATGATCTCCCGGAGAACAGGCCAAATTGTGTTAGTGAATAACATCCAAGGGAAGTTTGGGATCCCATTCCGCACAGCTTGTAAGTTGCTAAGACGAAAATGGCATGCCTTGTGTTGTACGTCTTACGTGGTAAGACAAGCACGGTGATGTCTAAGACCAGGCATGTGATTGATTACATGGGGCAAAGGATGTCTCATCCAGAGCTGAGATGGTGTCCATGAGGTTTTCTTTTATCCATTCTTTTCCTATTTTTTTGAGTATCCACAGCACACAGATCCCTTTGGGAGAAGCTGGGACGTAAGAGACAAGGTTCCTCTCCTCCTGAAGCTCAGCCTCACAGATGGGCAGGACATGCGCTGGCTGAACATGACAAAGCCAGATGAAGGTCACGCTCCTTCCTGGATACAAAGTCCAGCTCAAAAGCCCTTACCTCCATGAGGATGATGCCCCAGAAGGACAGGAAAGATTGAAACTGGGGGAAAGAAGGTTGGGCACACATCACAAAATGGGAGAAAGATGGATACATTCTGAGGAAGGAAAAGAAAGAATGGCAGAATCCCAGGAGAGGGGCAGCCCCAAAATTGAGAAGCTCAAGGAAGAGAGAGGCTTCTAGATATATATTCATGGGATCTGTAGGGAAAATTCTCCAGACATTCCCACCTCCTGGGAGGTAGGCTCTGGCCATTTCCTTGTCTTTAAGGCCCACAGTGCCATATGAAAACCCAGGAGATCATTGAGCATCTAACAGACAAAGGGTAAGAAGGGAGAGAGGAAAGAAGAGAATAAAAATGGGCAGGTTCCCTGCATTAGTTACTAGGACTGCTATAACAAAATACCACAGATTTGGAGTCTTAAACAAAAGAGATGTATTTGTGAAGACCCCACTGGCCCACCTTTACCTGGTCCCATTCACTCACATACTCTCTGATTCTCATTCTTCACTATTCACAAAGTGGGCATAATAGTTCCTCTGCCTCTCTTCATTCAATATACAATCATCCCTCGCTATCCACAGAGGATTGGTTCCAGGAGCCCCCCCACACACACACACCAAAATCCATGGATGCTCCAGTTTCTTAAATAAAATCATACAATATTTGCATGTAACCTACACACATCCTTCTGTATAATTTCAATTATCTCTAGATTACTTACAATACCAAAGAGGAAGTAAATTCTATGTAAATAGTTACTAGATGGTATTGTTTATGGACATATTCAGTACAGATGCAACTTTTTTCTGAATATTTTTGATCCATGGTTGGGGAACCCATTGGATACAGAGGGCCGAATATATTAAAATCTTGAGACAGCGAGTCTCACACAGGTGCAGAGACTCACAGGAAATGATGTGTGTAGCTTCATTTTTACACACTGGGGCAGGGGGCCACCTGGGGGGAAGGGGTGCAAGTCGAGGTAGGTGTCCATCTGGGTTTGGTTCAGCCAGCATGATAGCAATTTCTTTTTGTTATTTAAACTTTAGTTATGTAAATGTTGGGACATTTCAATAAATGTCAGGATCTCAGCTTCTGAACAATCTGGACGGTGTTGCCCATCTTCCATGGCAACAGCTGGTAGAGCTGAGGGGTGGGAGCACCTGTAGGCACTACCTCATTCGCCTTGATTCCTGGGAGGCTTCTCTGTACTCATTGTTCACATTTTGTTTTTTACTTCCAAACCTTCTAGAAACTAGAGTGGTCATACAAAAACTGAGTACCTATCCAAGGGGTTCCATGAGCCAGGCACCATGTGACACACTTCGGCGCACAAGGTGCTTTGTTCAATGCTTAAGGCAATTCCTCTTTGGTGAGCCTCATTTTACGGGTGAGGAACTGGGCCCCAGCCCTGCATCCCAAGCCCTGCACAGCGAGGGGGTTGGATGGTTTTCCCAGGGCAGTCTGGACCAGCAAGCATGGAAAGGACAGTCTGTCCCCTCAGGCTGGAGAACAAGGAAAGGGGTCTGTTTGTAGGTATCTGAGCATGGGGGAGGGCACAATGCATCCACCTCCTGCCTCCCTCTGCCTGCAGTTGGCACCTCTGAAATGGGAAGATGGGGCCCACACACTCAAGAGGGGGCTCGAACTTCCCAAAGCTTTGGGAGTATCCACCATTTGGAATTTTTAAAATAATTCTTTACCCAATTCATAGCCTTCATGATTTGAACTGAATTTGGTACTAGATGATACGGACAGTTTCTCCAAGAAAAGGTGGGGGGTGAGGGGTGGCTGGACGCAAGAGGGAGGTCTGTCTTCCAGGCTTACCACAGCCACCAGCTGGCCCCAAACCTTGGATAAGTCCCTTGGGTATCAGCAGTCCTGGGAAGGAATGGGAAGTCATACCCAGGCTGGGCTTTTTACATTTGTTCATTTGATCTTCACAATAACTTGACAAGAGAGATTTCATCTTCATTTTTAAAGATAAGAAAACTGAGTCTCAGGTAAATTTTCCCAAGGGCACACAGCAGGCAAGTAGCTAAACTGGATTCAAACCCAGCTCCATCTCTTTCTACCTCTAAAACAGGGCTTTGTCCTCATCTATAAAGCAAAGAGTGGACTTTTTAAGACCGCCCTCAGCTCTGAGTTCATAGGAATGTATATGTGGGCCCTCTGGTCTCCAGTGTACCCACCAGGAAACAGGTTTGGGGCCCTTCCCACACCCACTTCTGGCTTGTTTTTCTTCCAGATTCGGCCTCCAAACATGCCGCCCTAGGCTTCTTTGACTGCCTTCGAGCAGAAGTGGAGGAATATGATGTCGTGGTCAGTACCGTGAGTCCCACGTTCATCCGATCGTACCACGTTTATCCAGAGCAAGGAAACTGGGAAGCCTCCATTTGGAAATGTGAGATGTCAGAGGAAGGCTGGAAGCTGGGGGGTGGGGTGGGGAGGGCAAGGGGGTGTTCCTGAAGCGTGAGTCTAGGGGTGGTAGAGCCTGGGCAAAAAGCTAACTGCAGGATGTGGGCCTCGAACCTTTAGGGCAAGGCACCAGGGAGAGAGTCCCAACCTGCAACCCACAGACCATGGTGGGGCTGACCCTAGTCACTCAACCTGTTCCATAGCCTGCCACATTTCTACCAGCCTCTGAGCCTATTTTGCATGTGTAATCACCAGAGTTTGGGTTTTAAGAATTGTCCTGCTAGCCAGGTATGGTAGCACATGCCTGTAATCCCAGTTGCTGGCGAGGCTGAGGCAGGAGGATCATAAGTTCAAAGCCAGCCTCAGCAACTTAGCAAGGCCCTAAGCAACTCAGTGAGAGCCTGTCTCTAAATAAAATACAAAATAGGGCTGGGGATGTGGCTCAGTGGTCGAGTGCCCCTGAGTTCAATCCCCGGTACCAAAAACAAAAAACTGTCCTGCTCCCCCTTTCCAAAATGGCAGCACAGAGTGGAGGCTGAGACTTTCAAGCCAGACCACCTGCACTGGAAGCTTGCCTCTGTTGCAGATCAGACTGTTGAACACTGGAAAGTCCTTTAATGACTCTGTGCCTCAGTTTCCCCTTTACTGAGGGATAATAATACCTACTTCATTGAGTTGTTGAGGAGCCTAAAGCTTCCATCTCACCAGCCCACAGCGAGTGCTCTAAAACTACATTATCATTATTCTAGAATATTCTAAACCTTACATCTAGCCCAAGGCTCTAGGTCCACATTGAAGAACCAATATGAACCAAGCTGGAAGAAAAAGCAATTAGTCCCAGGAGGCTCTGGACAAACACAGCTTCACAATGACAAAGGCAGCCCCCTAATTCACCTAGCAGCTTCTTATTTCCTAAACCCTTCTGTGTCCCTTCTCCTGCTCAAAATGTCTTAATCAAGGCATCAAGGAGGTCTAGGCCCACTTCACACAAGAAGAAACAGAGCCCGGGGGGTTAGTATCTCCCCAGGGGTAGAAGTCAGTGGATGGCAGAGTCCACCTATAGATGATGGTGCCAGGAATGGCCTACTTTTCTCCAGACTTCAGGCAGGCAGAGGGTTCTGGGAAGCTTGCTCCCCTGCCAGGCCATAAACCCTGTCCCCTCCCGGGGCCCTTCAGTCTTTTTCAGGAAGCTGGCCTACGGTGTGCACCCGGTGGAGGTGGCGGAGGAGGTGATGCGCACGGTGAGGCGGAAGAAGCAGGAGGTGTTCATGGCCAACCCCATCCCCAAGGCCGCCGTCTATGTCCGCACCTTCTTCCCAGAGTTCTTTTTCGCCGTGGTGGCCTGTGGGGTGAAGGAGAAGCTCAATGTCCCTGAGGAGGGTTAACTGGAAGAAGCCAAAGGGTTACTCCATGGAAATAAAAGCTTCCCTGGCAGGAGCCAGCTGGTCTGTCCTCTCCCTGGCACTGGGGTCCCTCACAAGCCCTATTCCTGACCCCGGAGCTCTCCCTGTGGAGGCACTCACCACCCCAGGGAGGTTGGCTCTCAGAGCCTGCCCAGAAGCTGCAAGGCTGCTTCTGACATTCCCAGGACACGCTTCCAGAACCTTCCCTGCTCTGGAGGGTAACAACTGAGCAGGAAACAGGAGCACAGTGGTCCAACTCCCACATTATACACACACGCTGTGGCCACTGGCCTGCTCAGAGGCTCACTCGGAAAACCATCCCCACTGTGTGCAAGGGGGACCTGCCCAATTCAGCCTTGACTCAGCAACCTTAGGGATAGAACTGCCCAATTAGACTTTCTGTAAGGATGGAAGTATAGTTTGTATCGTCCAATATGGCAGCTGCCAGCCACATGTGGTGATCACATGAAAAACAATTTAAATTTTAATTGATTCATTTTAACTTAAATAACAGCTGTTATTTAAATATTATATCATGTGATCGTTATGTATTAGTTATTAATATTAATGATATTAATATTTATAATGAATATGTTATGTAAATAACAAATATATAAAATGATATGTTAATGTGTATTAACGCACTAATATTGATCACTGATATTTCATACTAATGTATAGTTATGAATTCATATTAAGTTTAACTGATGTTATTAATAGCCTCCCTCATTGGCCCTGCCACAGACTATGACAGACAACCCTGACACCTTCCCCCAAGGACTGAGTTCATTGGCCTGAAGGGTGGGGGTAGCTGAGCTAGATATTTAGATTCTCAGTTTTTCCAACATGTGCAGTGAATGCTGAGAACGCCTGGGTTTCCACTTCACTGCAGACTTTTCTTACATTCTCAAAGGAAAATTCATTTAAAACCTCCATCCTCATTACTGGTGAGCACTTCACTTAGTTTTTTTTAATAGAGTAGATGATTCTTGGGCTCTTGGAAAATGTAGAGCAGGTTTTTTGCACAAATATTTTAAGCCAGCTCAAAATTGTCTAATATTTATAGACAAAAGAAAGCAAAACTTTCTTTCCTGAACCTGTCATTTACAAAATTAACATATGCAAGGTACACAGATGCACATATAAGTCTTCATTTAAAAAGTACAATGCCCAGCATCATGTCATTATCTGACCCCAGAACATGGCTGATGGAAGAGACCTCCAGCCATAGGAAAGCAAGTTGTGGGGTTAAAATTGAGGAAGGTCAGTCAGCAAGGTAACTTTCTTTTGAGAAGTTTTGTTATTGTTGGACACGGGCACTGCAGAGGGGCTTGGGACAGAGCCAACAGATGGCAGGTGGGGGGCTTTCGGGGGCACAACTGAAGCTGGAAAGTGGCTGAAACTTAATTAGTGGCCAGAAAGTAGGGATAGCAGCTCTGGAACATGTGGGACTGCATCTGGGACCACAGACAGCCAATCCTGGGGCTGGGATCTGGGTGGAATTTGGCCATCACCCAAACCCAGCATATGGGTCTTCACCTACTTCTTTTAGGACTCTGCCTGGTCGCAGGTGAGTTCCAGACCAAGGATGGGGGTGAGAGGCTGAACTTTGGGGAACACAGGGGCATGGTAGGGAAGGGGCTGAGTCTGGAAGCATCCACTTTGGTACTGAGGGTCACTTCCTGGAAGTGTGAGGACTCTGAGGTGCAGGAAGTCACAGACACCTGGGATCCCCAAAAGAAGCCATGGAGCAACAGACGTGTAGAAAAAAGGACTCTCCTGTGGACGTGGGCCTGCTCACTGTTCTCCTGTAAGCTGGCAAAGCATGCCCTGAAGCAGAGGGTGGTCAGAGACCTGTGATTACAGCTCATAAGAGTGACTGGCAGATGCACCCAGTCCCCTGCAGTCGGATTCCTGGTCCTGGACTTTGTTCTCCCCATGACTGAATATTCTCTGTTGGTTTCAGATGCCAACACATCTCTGTGTCCACTCAGGAGGCCCTGCTGCCTTCTCAGGATGAGGTATCTCACCAGTCCAGTAAATGAAAACCCACAACCCTCCTGTGGAAACACAGTGGGGGAATTCTGTAAATGTTAAAGGGACCAACACTAGAGGTTGGGGTTGGAGCTAGGAAGACATGCAATATGAATAATGGCCACCAGGTGCCACTGTGGCTCCAAACCCATTTTGTCTGTAACCTCTCCACTGAAACCTTGCAGAGAAGTAATGAGCTCACCTGTGATATTCACAATTTCCAGTGAGCATTCCCTTTCAGCTCATGGGTGGTTGCCATAGGTGAACAGGTTTCCTTTTCCATGTGTTCCTGCCATGTTCTGCCTTGTCCCATGTGGTCTTCACATAAACCTTAACTCATCCATTGCAAGGGCTGCCAAGCCATTTCACAGACAAGAAAACTGAGGATGATCATGTGCTGTGGATACTAGTGCTCTGGGCAGAACGAGGGCAGCTTGAGGGTGATTAGTCCCTGAGATGCAGAAGGTGCAGACGAGAAGGTTCCCGTGCCCATTGGCTATTCCAGACCACAGAGTGGCCACCCTGAGATGCTGTAGAGCTTTAAAGCAGCCCTCACACTCTGCTGCGAAAGATGGAAATGATTTTCGGGGAATTCCCCCCCCCCAATATCTACAAAATTGGAGTAAATAAGAAAGCATAAAGAAACAGAAAAAAAAAATCACATTTCCCAACAACCACTTTTAGCCTTTGGGCCCTACCCTGAAAAGTCCAGAATCATTCTCAAGAGCACATGACTTAGAGCCCAAGGGGTCCCCAAGGTGTGGCTCCAAGACCAAACAAAGACACACTGCAGGGAGCAGCCATGCCAGTGTCCAGGACAGCCTCTCTCTGCCCTTCCAGATCCTGGTTCTGCTCCGCCTCAGTGCCCCAGGATCCTGGCCTGTGTGGACAGCAGCAATGGGCTCCCTTGTCTCTTGGCTACTGACCCAGCTCAGCCTGAGGAGAGAGGCTGGCAGGAAGAGAACAAAGTTGGAGCTAGTCTCCAGCTATCTCCCTGCCAGGTTGCTGTAGGTGACAGAAACCCGGCTCCCACCAGGCAGGTGTTGGGCAGGTATCCCCTCAGGAATGGCTCCCTTCTTTTGTCCCTTCAGTCTAGAATGTTAATGTCTCCTGCTGCTGTTAGCTCTGGGTGTTTCATCACCCTTCCTTGGTTTCTCGTAACTCTAACCACACCTCTGTAACTAGTTTCTTCATTAAACATTCCTTGATTGCCTCATGTGATAGGTTGAATTGTGTGCATGTCCCCCACCCCCGCCAAAAAAAAGATATATTGATGTCCTAGACCTCAGTAATTTGAAAATGTAACCTTATTTGGAATGGGATCTTTGCAAGATGTAACTAGTCCACACCTTTTCAGTGTGACTGATGTCATTGTAAGATGTGACACCAGAGACACACGGGGAGAGGGACCTGTGCTAACTGAAGGCAGAGATTGGTGTTATACAACTACAAGCCAAGGAATGCAAACCAGCAGGAGCTAGAAAGAGGCGAGCAAGTTGTTATGGTTTGGATCTTAAATGTCCCCCAAAGGTTCACGTGTTAAAGGCTTGGTCACCAGCCTTTAGCACCATTAGAAGATGGTGGGACCTTTAGGAGATAGGTCCTGGTGGAGGGATGTTAGGTTCTTGGGATCCCTGACTCCTTCCTCTCTCTCTCTGCTTCCTGACTGCTGTAGGTGCACCAGTTTCCATTTCCATGTACCCCTGCCATAATGACCTGCCTTGCCACAGACCCCAAAGCAAGAGGGCCCAGCAACCATGGACTGAAATTTCTGACACTTTGAGCCAAAACAAACTTTTCCTCCTTTAAGTTGATTCTCTCAGGTATTGATCATCACAGTGATGGAAAATTGACACACTGCTCTCTTCTTCCATTTTCAGAGAATTCAGGGTCCTGCTGGCAGCTTGAATTCAGACTTCTAGCCTCTAGAACTGTGAGACAATAAATATCTATTTCAAGACCCTTAATTGGTGGTATGTGTCACAGAAGCCCTAGAAAATTAATATATCCCACCTGTTTCCAGCCTGGACCTTGACACAACCAATACCCAGAAGAAGGTCATAAGACTCATTTGGAGACACTCTAGAACCAAAGGAAATGGCTATTTCTTCAAGGACACATGTGCAGTCTTCTAGGTGCTCTTATTGTGCTTAAAGAAACAATTGGCCCTCTAAGTCATCACAGACCTAAGCAGCTTCTAACTGAAGATCCCTACTCATTCCAAAATTCCTAGTGAGTATCTCAGGTCCCCAAGTGGAACTTATCTAGGGTTTAACTAGAATATTTAAAGCAAATCTTTTCAGTGACAGATACCTGACTACATATGAGCAGATGACTTGGCTGTGGAGACAGAACTCACAGAGGGCTTTCTGCAGAGAAAGGGTCAGAAATACTGAGATCCTGGTGCCCTGAAGGAAGATAGTATTATGACCAGCATGGTGGGATAAACCTGTGCAGGAGGATGGATCCCTAATTAGCGGCCAGCAACCAGTCAGATGTGGTCTGTCTAGCCAAGAAAGTCTCTGCGAGCTGCCAACCTGGAGTCCCACACCATTCCTGAAAGGGGATGGCCTTCTCTGACTTGGGATCCCTTACAAGAGTGAATTGGTAGGCTGGCAGACACGCACCATGAGCCCATGTAAGAGAAGAACCATGGGCCACCCTGGCTGTCCTTGACCTCTCACTGTCATTACCACTCCATGTCCTGTGACTGAGCATGTGGATCCCTAGGAAGTCAAATGCTGTGTCAGTTATGATTTTGAGGGTTACAAGCAACAAGAATCCAACTCACATGTTTGTTCACCCAAATAACCAGAAAGTTTTATTTCAGTCATCTTTAGAGTCCAACGTCCAAATGGTGCCATCAGTATTCCATCTTTTTTTGACATCTCTCAGCAACATATATCATTGTGTGGGCTTCACTCTCAGCTCTCCCCACTGTCAGAATGAGATGGGCACCAATAACTCCAGACTCATGTCCTTTCTACTTAGAACCCAAGTAGAACTAGATTTCTCTTTCCTAAGAGCTCAAATTAAGTACTCATCCCTTTGGGGTAGATGGCCATCTTGAAACAGCCACTGCCTGTCTGATTGTCCTGTCCTCAGTGGGTCATGTGCCCATCCTAAGGCAGGAGACATGGGGCAGCTCTGCCTGAACAAGAGCAGAGAGAGGAAGGCTACTTTTCCAACAGAAAACAAAATTGCTCTTTCAAGAAAAAGAGAACACATATTTTTCAGGCAAAACAGGCTTTCTTTCTAAATGCTTGTCCCCGAAGAAAGCAAAGGAACAAACACACACTGGGCATTAACAATTCTCTTGCTGCCCTACTTGGACCTCTCATTGACCACTTTATGCAATGGTCCCAGCAAGACTCCAAGATAAATATTGATTCCATTTCTATTGATGAGAGAAACAGATGCTCAGCAAGCTGGATAGGTCAATTAGCCAAAGTCACAAAGCTGTTCAGTGGGAGATCTGGAACTTGTTCATGGAGATGTCTAGATCACTCATGTACCAAGATCAATTATCTGTCATTTTCTTCTCCATGGGAGAACTGGATGAAGTTTCTGAGTATAGGATTAGATCGGGCACCCGCTCCTGGTTTCCCCTGGTCAACAGTGGTATTGGAGAAGGTCTAGGTTGCAAAAGCAAGTCAAGGAACTTCCATCAGGATGACTGAGCTATGGTGAAGGAGTTTGGTCTGGACTAGTGTTTGTAGACACAAAGGAGAATGTCCATGTATATATATGAGAGGAATCTGAAAGATTTAGCAGACACTTTTGGTGCCCCATGACACAACTTCCTACCCATTCCCATTTTCAGGGGCAGCTGTGGTGAGAGGCTCCTATGCATGCTGACACCATTCCGTCTCATCTCTTCATTATCCACCTTTGTCTCAGGATTTTCTCGAAGCCTGAGAGCTCCTTCAGCCTTTGCAGGACAGTCCAGAATTATAGAAAAGTTCATGTTCCTGGGGAACCTCCAACAACAGGGACAGAGAATTGGTGGGCAGTGCCCCAACTTCATGCTTTGGAGGTGCACATTCTACATGCTTCCTCACAATGTCTGTGATAGGATGAAGCCCAGATGAATAGCACAAATCATTGGTGTTGGGAGTCATGAATGAGTTGTGGGCTTGTCTGAGACATCTCTAAGCAGAGGTGTGCCCCTGGGAGAACTCTCAGTGTCATCTCACTGATCTGAGACTGCTCCATTGCCTTGGCAATGTCCTGCTCCAAGAGAATTCTGTGATACTCCCGAATTTATTGGTTCAGACAGCCCCAGGTTCAAATGCAACCTCCCAGAGGTGAAAAGAGATATCAGTGTGCCCAAGTAGCCTTGAGCACCAGCTGCCTGGAGGAGGAGGAATTACTGTGCAAATGATAAGGCTGCCATTGGGCCAACTTCCCATAGCCCCTTTCCTCTTGTTTATCTTAAAAAACCCTTCCTAACAATAAATTCCTTTGACGTGTTCCCCTATAAAATAAAGGTTGGCAGGCTTTCTCTCTTTGTTAGGATCAGACCCATCAGATCTTTCCACCCGTAAAGCCCCCACTTTATTTCTTGAGTCCTTTGTCTTCATTTCTTAATACTATTTTTTCAGTCTTTAATTTCCTGCTGGCCCACACCTCCATAAACTTTACTGATTCCCTCCCTACAGGCTGCAGTGAGATGTTGGCATTTTATCCTTCCCTGCCTCATCTCCCCATTCTGTGGTTTCTGCTTCCTGAGGGGCAAGTTGAAGGGTTGGGGGTGCATTCCTCATAGGTACCTCCTCCCAGCCCCTGTCTCAGATTCTTCTTTCAGGGAAACATAAGACAAAATACTTTTTGGAGGTTGCACCATTTGAGGTGGACCAACCTCATGTTAGGGATTAGCAGTTCACAAGAAACTGAAACTACTCAAACTCATTCACATAAAAAGGGAGTTTATTAAAAGAATAAAGAGAAATTTCAAAAAGCAATGCACCAGGGTTCTTGGAAATTGAACTATTTGGAGAGCACCTCTCTGTTCCTCTTTCTTTCTCTCTCTCACACTCCTCATGGTATGTTGCCTGTTTCTCTCTGTGTCTGCCCCATTTTCTGTTCCCTTGTAGGTTGCCCTCCTGTTTCCTCAGGATTTCTGTTCCCACACAGATCTGACTTGCACACAACCTCAGCTTGCTGAATGTCAATCTCATCCTAAATCTCTGAACTCTCACAGTTTGATTCTCCAGATAAACCTAGAGCAGTCTCTCAAATACCCCCATCCTTTTCCTAATTTGTGGTTAAAAAAGGGTCAGCTTGAATCAAGGGTTCATCCACAGTTCAGTTACCTCTCAGGCTGTCCTCTTCCAGCTCATGTGGCTGGGACTGGACCTGCAAGAGCAGAGTGAAGAGGGGCAGTGACTAGTCAAGGAAGTGAGGCAGAGCTGGGCTTCAGAAACATTAAAGTGAGCAAGTGGGTAAGAGCAATCGGAATGGCAACAGGTGGGGGGAGATGTGTTAGGAGACTATTGCACAATCAGGTGATGGATAAAAGGGGTTCAGGTGGAATGGAGAGTAGAGGCACACGAAGTGATGCAGTGTGCAACTGTAAAGATGTGATGACTGATTAGGAGCAAGAGGTAAAGGAGAAATAGAGTTGACTGGGAGGTTTTACCAGGATATAAGAGGGTTAACTATACAGAAGATGCTGAAGTCCATGAATATGCTCCATTTGAAGCAGAATATCTAAATATGAATAAGACAGGTCCATCTACATCCTTAGTGGCAGATGTTTGGATATTCTTTTGTTCTGCATGTTGAGGTGTGGCTGTTTATATAGGATAAAATTCTATCTGATCAAATTGAATTGAATCTCCCACCCACATTTGCCTAGTCATCTAAATCTTGATAAAAGAGAAGTGAAATGTTAACAATACACTTCAACGATGAAAAAAGATAATTCAGTCAAATAGAAAATTCTTTCCAGCTTAGATACAGCCATTAATAAAAGAAAGAACAAATGATTCTATGCTTAAATAAATGGCCTTAAATTAAAATTGCAAAATTGAAGATATAAAAGAGAACAAATTTAAAATATTTAATGTTTGGAAATAAACAAACTGAAACGATATACTATTTAGGCAGCCTAGGCAAGAGGCATGGTAGCTTCAGACACACTGTTCAACTTGGTATTTCTTAAGCCTAGTGGTGGGTTCATCACTGATGTTTGCATACATGATTTATACTTTTATATGTATAAAATTATGTTTTATAATTTTTACAAGTTAAGAAAAAAGACAACATCCTTCTTTACAGCCTGTGTGTAAACACTGTGTGTTCACTTTCCTCCAAGTGTGGCAGCTGTGCCTCCCTACAAGAGGAGGACCACTGGAAAGACCTTAATGAGGCAAACATCATTACCCTATGTACATGTATGATTACACAAGTGGTGTAACTCTACTTCGTGTACAACCAGAGAAACATCAGCTGTACCCCATTTGTGTAAAATGAATCAAAATAAATAAATTAAAAAAAAGAAAGACCTGAGGGTCCATAAGTGAGTTGGATCCTAAGAGAGGTTAAGACAGTCCCTGAAGTCTGAAGCCTCTGATTCTTCCCTGAGTTACAGAGGCTCTTGAGGTTGTGATCAGAACTGCAAAGAATTCCACCTCCACAACTGACTGGTTGTGTAATGTTATGTTTTTTAAGCATAAGTATTAGTAAAATGGGGGTGAAACTAGTGCTACTATATGGCATTATTTGGAAGATAAATGAAATGCTTTGCACACCTGAAAGTAAAGGGTACTCAGATGATAGGGGTGCAGCCTACAAACCTTCAGCATCTGTCACTCTATGAGCATCCTGCAAGTGGGAAGCTCTTCCTGAACCACTAGCCAATTAGAGCAGTCATGCAAATAGGGATGAAAAATGGACCAATGATGGGGCAAACAATCTTTAACATCCTGGTGGTTTCCACCTCCAGGCTCTGGGGTCTTAAGTCTGTTTCTAGCAGGAAAGAATCACAGTGGATTAGTGAAAAGACTTAAAGGAAAATATAAAAAAGAATGATCCAAAACAATGATAACACCAATTTCAAACTTTCCTAAGCATAAGTTGAATTATTTATTTATTTTATTTTAAATAGCACTGACTATCCGCCATGTGCTTTGCTGCAGATTATGCAAAGACAAATAAGTCTTGAGTGATCTCAAAGATATCCCAAGACCATGACATAACAATCTTTGCATTGACCTAAATACCTAAAAGTCTGTACACTAATTTCATTGTTATTTTATAATGAACATTCCTATTATTTTTTTGCCCTTTACATTATCAAAGTTTTATACATGTTCATTATTAAAATTCTTTACAGTAAAGGGATTTAATTTCATTTTATTGCATATGGATTTCCAGTTTTCCCAGCACCGTTTGTTGAAGAGGCTATCTTTTCTCCACTGTATGTTTTTGCACCTTTGTCTAGTATGAGATAACACATTTTCTTGATCCATTCATCTGTTGATGGGTGCCTGGGCTGGTTCCATAATCTGGCTGTTGTGAATTGCCCTGCTAAAAATATTAATATGCTTGTATCACTACAGTGTGCTGATTTTAATTATATTGGATAAATACTGAGGAGTATGATAGCTGAGTCATATGGTGGTTCTATTCCTAGCTTTTTGAGGAATCTCCATACTGCTTTCCAAAGTGGTTGTACTAATTTGCAGTCCCATCAGCAATGTATACCATACCTCCCCCCTGACCCACATTCTTGCTAGCATTTATTATTATTTGTATTCTGGATGACTGCCATCCTAACTGGAATGAGATGAAATCTCAATGTAGTTTTGACTGCCAGGGATATTTAACATTTTCATTCAGATATATATATTTGGCCCATTCATTTTCAACAAAGGGGCAAAAAATATTCCATGAAGAAAGGATGAATTTTTCAATAATGGTGCAGGAATATTTGAAGTCTTTATGCAAAAAAAAAATGACCCTCAAACTAAATCTCACAGTATACAAAATCAACTCAAAAGTAATCTTAGATGTAAAGGTAAAGCTATAAAAATTTTTATAGTTAATTATTATAATCATTTTTATAGTTTCTCCTATGTTAGAAGAAAATCTGTGGGAGCTAGGATTAGAAAAACTTCAGGATAAGAAAAAAAAAGAGCTATAATAGAAAAAATGATAAATTGGACATCATTGAAATAAAAAACATTTGTTCTATATATGACATTTTTAAGAGAATGAAAAGATAAGCTATCAGCTGGGAAAAAATATTTGCAAATCTTATATTTCACAAAGGAATAGAATATATAAAGAACCCTCAAAACTCAACAGCAAGGAAAAAAAACAATTTTAAAAATGGACAAAAAAACTGAACAGAAAACAAATAACCCAGTCAATAAATGGTCTAAGGAAATGAGCAGACACTTCACAGAAGAAGACCTACAAGCAATCAACAGATATGTGAAAAAAATGTTCAACATCTCTAGTAATAAGAGAAAGGCAAATCAAAACAACCCTAAGATTTCCTCTCACCCCAATTAGAATGTCTATTATCAAGAATACAAGCAACAATAGGTTTTGGAGAGAATGTGGGGAAAAAGATATACTCTTACATTGCTGGTGGGTTGCAAATTGGTGCAGCCACTCTGGAAAGCAATATAGAGATTCCTTAGAAAACTTGGAAAGGAACCACCATTTGACCCAGCTATCCCACTCCTTGACCTATACCCAAAGAACTTAAAATCAGCATATTACAGTGATGCAGTCACATCAATGTTTACAGCAGCCCTATTCACAATAGCTAGATTGTGGAACCAACCTGGCTGCCCTTCAATAGATGAATGGGTAAAGAAACTGTGGTATATATACACAATGGAATATTACTCAGCCATAAAGAAGAATAAAATTATGGCATTTGCAGGTAAATAGATGGAGTTGGAGAACATCATGCTAAGTGAAATAAGCCAATCCCAAAAAGCCAAAGGCCAAATGATTTCTCTGATAAGTGGATGATGATACATAACGGGCAGTGGGAGGGAGGCAAGAATGGAGGAAGGATGAATTGTATAGAGGAAAATTAGGGGTGGGGAGGGGATTGGGGGAAGGAAAAATAACAGAATGAGACAAACATCATTACCCTATGTACAAGTATGATTATGCAAATGGTGTGACTCTACTTCATGTACAATCAGAGAAATGATAGAGTTATGCCATTTGTGTACAAAGAATCAAAATTTAAAAAACTATATATAGATATTAATTAAGCACACACAAAGTTGTTCAAAGTCATTAATCATCATCAAAATGTAAATTAAAACTACAATAAAACATAACTTCATTTCTGGTGGAGTGACTAAAACAAAAATACTGAGAATACCAAGTGCTGTCAAGGATGTGGAGAAACTAGAATTCTCACTTTAGGGGAATACAAAATGGTACCACCATTTAGGAAAACAGTTCAGCAGTTTTATAAGAAACTAAACCATATTTATACCATTTGATCCAACAATCTTACACCCAGATATTTTTCCTAAAGAAATAAAATCTTATGTTTATGCAAAAACCTGTACGTAAATGTCTAATAGCAGTTCTATTTATAATTACCTAAATCTACAAAAGACTCAAATTTCTTTAACAGTTGAATGATTAAACTGTGTTTGCTATATACAACAAAATACTCAGCAATAAAAATGAACCAACTACACATGTAACAGCTTGAATACACATAACCCTTGATTCTGATCTGATTATCAGACGCAACTCAAAATGACATCCCTTCAAAATGTACAGATTACTATCCTGATTCCTGATTCTCTTCACCAGGCTTCATTTAAAATTCCAATTTCCTTTCATTGTCCTCTGTCCAATGGGGCTTCCAGTCCACCTCAGCACCTACCTTTTAGATGCAGTAACAAGTTGGTAATATTCTTCTTAAAACATGGTTCCTGGGGCTGGGGATGTAGCTCAGTTGGTAGAGTGCCTGCCTTGCAAGCACAAGGCTCTGGGTTCAATCCCCAGCATAGCCAAAAAAAAAAAAAAAGTGGCTCCTGGCCTGCGAAATGTGTGAGGGAGGCAGAAGATGGGAGGATGGTTAACAGGTTCAGGGATGCAAGTGGTTCACAGAGGAATGGCTTCTCATATTCTACGGCTTAGGAGGATAACTATGGTGGATAATAATTTATTGAATACTCCAGCATAACCAGTGGAGAGGATTTGAAATGTTTCCAACACAAAGATAAATGTCTGAGGTGACAGGCCAATTACCCTGATATGATCATTATGCATTGTATACATGTATTGAAATGCCACACTGTATGCAAATATATATATACAATTATTGTATGTTGATTAAAAATAAAAATATATTTTTAAAAAAACAGGCTCCCAGAACTCTGGTTCACTCCAAACATGATTTGACTAGCCCACAATAGGCAAGGATGCTTTCACCTACACAGATCTGTATTTATGCAATTGACCTTAAACTAACTATACTTATTCATGTTCTATTTGACCTTTGAGGTTATTTCAACCCATAATTGTTAGAGGAAAAAAAAGTCTGCAAAATTAATAAGCAGGCTATCTCTTCCTCCATCAAGCTACAGATAAAAGGATTTATCTGTCCTTACTTGATGTAACTAGTTGCTGGAACCATAACCCCCCAAAAAATTCTTTTTTAAATCTTTCATTATTTCCTTCCCTTTCTTTATTTTAATTTTGTCCCTGAACAGCTGAACCTCAGTTCCAGCTCCTGGTCTCCATCTCTCAGCTGATGAATGTGCCCCATTTATGTGGCACAATGATCAAGGCAAGTAACCTGCCCTTTCACAGCTGCAAAATGGATTGGGTTGGACAAGGTGCACTCCAGAGACCCTCCTAACTTTACAGTCCTTTACCCAGGTACCAATATCTGCTGGTCAAGCTCCCCACATCCACTTCAATATATCAGCAGAATCAAAACAACTCGCTGCTCAGAAATATCTGCTTCCCTGTTACCTCCCACAAGGGTCCTGGACCAAGCTGTGGGTCTGTCAGAACAAGCATTTTGTTTCCTTTCTCCTTTTGGACTGAAAGTGATCACAGGATGTCACTTAGAGTAAAATTGTTCCCGCATATTTAAGTTCTAAAGAGAACTAAATCTGCCCATTTACCTAGAATTTGCCAGTTTAAATCCAATCAGTAAAATAATTTTAAAAGAGTCTGGAAAGGAAGGAAGAGGTTGGTAATACATTTTTGGGTCTCCCCAGCGATAAATAACTGAGCAAATATTTTACTTGTCAATTGGCTAATCCTGGGTTCATTCCAATATAACCTAAGATAAAGTGAGCAAAAAGTAAATTATTTTATGGATGAAGGGCAGAGCTACTGTGCCTATGCTGGGAGTGGGTGTCCTATGCACTGTAGGATGAATAGCAACATCCTGGTCCTCTACTCACTAGAGGTCAGTAATACAGTTCCTCCTGTCTCTCCTCCCAACTTGTCTCCAGCTATTTCCAGATGTTGCCAGGGAGGCAAGATCATCACCACCAGTCCCTCCACTGCTGAATTACTATTATAAATAAAAGTCAGCAGAACTTGATTATACATGCATACATCTCCCTTGCCCTCTTGCCCTGAAGCATTCCCAGAAACTCAATTCTCAATAAAGAAAACAACATATTTCAGTCATTTGCATCTTTAAGGGAATGAACTAGAACCTGGAGTGAAGGTATAGCCTTGCCTTGTTCCCCAGCTGGTGAACCTCAGCTGGATGATGGCTGCTTCCTGAAACTTCCCCCAATTCCACATTCTCAATTGCCAATCTGGCTTCCCCCCAGAATTTGAAGGGACATTGGTACCACAAATGTCAGAGAAAGAGCCTTCCAGAAAGAAATAATAACCCACAGTAGAGAAGCAGGGCAGATTGAGTTGGAAAGGAAGCCATTGTGTTTGATCTTTATACAAATCCATCAGATATGACATAGAAGTCACTGCTTGCTTGGCAAGAGCAGTCTCACAGCTTTGGATGTGGCCAGCTCATTGCAATGGACGAAAGACTGAAAGGAAGATGAGGAACAAGTGGGGAAATCTGGGAAAAATGATCAGCAGAAACATGGACAGCCAGATCATGACTCACAATCTACCCACCCTTCACTCTCCTGGAACCCACAGGGCCCTGGGTCCAAACCTGGAACATAGTCCAGTAATAAGCCATCTGTGTGGAGCAATGACATACCTCTGAATCATAAGGAATGGGTTTTTCTACTGAGGGTAAAAGGAGCCGGCAGTCTTTTCCCTTCTTATAACAAAGTATGTGCCTAATAAATAATCATTGATTTACATATGATCCCTAGAGACCTGTAAAGTAAATTCCATCTCTTGTCTCCTCTTTTGGAATTCCACATGCCTGTCTTTATCTTGATGGGTTCCTTCCTGTATACTTCTCCAGGAAGATTTTACACACAAATGTTATGTTACTTGAATAAGCACAATAAATCCTGTCCAACCACTGCAATTTACCCAACCAAACAAAAATCTCATAAAGAAAGCTGACACAAATATTCACTACAGAAGGCTTCAGAAGAAAAAATTTTAACTATGAGAGAAGAATGTCGATGGCAAAAAGAGGGCTTGAATTGGAAGCCACATTAATTGCCAATCATCTACCAGTTTTTTGGGAACACTACCTTGTTTAATTTTCTTCATAGTATATATCACTGTATGTATGAAAGTTTTGATTTGTTTTTGTTTTGTTTTGTTGTCTGTATCTCAAACAAAACATAGGCTTTATGAGATCAAACCCTGATCAGTAGACTATCCCAAAGCATAGAACAGTGTCTAGCTCATAGCATATAGTCCATAAAGGTTGACTGGAAGGGTAGGTGGATGGTTGGATGGATCCATAGGTGAGTGGGTGGGTAGATCAATGAATGGATAGATGAGTGGATCAATTGAATGTATCAATGGGTAGATAAGGAGGGTGGATAAATGGATGGATGGATGTGTTGATGGATGAATGGATGGGTACATGATGAATGGTTGGTTCAACAGTGGAGAGATGGATGGATACATCAATGGGTGGATGGAGTCCATCCCTCACTTCTCCTTCTCTCCTCCTCCTCCTCCTCCTCCTCCTCCTCCTCCTCCTTCTTCTTCTTCTTTTCTCTCTCTCTCTCTCTCCTCCCTCTCTCTTTCCCTCTGACTGTTCAACGCAGCCCAAATGAAGGCCAATCCAGTCTCTGATTATAAACTCATTCTATCCTTAGTCAATTGAGTTTTTTCAATGTTGACTCACCTTTTTATCTTCTGTTCCAGGTTCTCCTTTACTAAAAAACAGAGAAATAGAATCCATCAGAACACCTCCTTCTTTTAATCAGTCATGAGTAATTCAAAATGAGAAGGTACCTTCTCGTATATAAGGAATTACTTAAACCTGAGATTGCTTGGTGAGAACTTAGTCCTTTATCACACTGATTCTGTGAGTTACAGACAGGGCCCTAAAGGAAGAGGAGGTCCTTGGACCTATTGCTTCCTGGCTGGTCCAACGCTGCATATCTATCAGGAAGTAAGACAAATATTCCTAGGGATTCCATCGAAGATAAAGAGGTTCGGGTCTACTTTATTCCACGTGTATTCAATATGAACATGCTCATTTTAGATATTGATACACAACAATGATTAACAAAATGAGTAACCTGGAATGTGTGTAAATATTCTCCACCTTTGCTCTATCTACAATGTAAATCCTTTGAAAATACCAAGCTCTTGTTCAAACTGAGAATGCTTCAAATGTTTTAAAAGAAAGCTGATCAAAAACTTGACCAATGTTATCCTGCAATATGTATAATTAGAAAAATGAGAGATTACGCTCTATATATGATCTATCAAAATGTATAAATGCATTCTACTGTCATGGACAATTACAATAAATAAAATTTTAAAAATTTTTAAAAATTTGATCTGGTTAAAAAATTGGGGATGGTGTCTAGCAACTAAAAGGGCTATGACTGCCTAAGGGCTCCATATGAACTCTTTTCAGTTAAAACCATAAAATTTCACCCTTCTTCTCTTCAATGTCATCTCTTCACCCACCAGTTTTACCAAACCCTTCCTGCTTATCTGTACTCCCCACTCAGAGACTTGACATATTCCTGGAAATCTAAACTGAAAGACAACACAGCAAAGCCTAGTGAGCAGGCATCACTAAGTGTGCATGTATGATGACTCAGAGGTTGATCTCCGCTTGGAGGAAGAGGCTGACAGGGAAAGCAGAGGCTTGGAGGAGTGGACAGTGGAACTAGGCAAGCTAATATGGAATGAGCAGTGATGTGAAGGACTGATGTGGCCCAACACTGCATAGCCTCCCCACTGGCCTTTTTTTTCTCAGCCATAATTCCTGCTGAGCAGGACCTTAGAATTCAGTGCTCAACTCTTCTTGTTTCTTTGTATGAAAAAGTGATTTTTTTCAATTAGGACATAATTATGCTTTCCAGTTCCTCTGTATATAACAGGGATCAATATATATAAATGTTATCTATGTACACACACACACACACACACACATACACACACACACACACACATACACACACATACCCATTATACAAATCAAGTTATGGAACATTTCTATCACCCCAGAATGTGTCCTTATACTCAGTTAATAACTATCCAACAATCCGACAGAAGTTACCACCCTTTTTGGTGTTTATCACCCCATCAATCATATTTACCTGTTCTTATATTTCATATAAATGGAATCATAGAGTGTGTACTTTTTTATGTTGAATTGTGTAAATTCTTACACAATTTGTCTGTGAGTCATTCAGGTTGTTGCCTATATCAGTAGTTGGCATTTTTTTAATGCTTTACTGTGAGATATTCCATGATATATTTCACAATTTGTTCCTTCTAGGGATATTTTCTATTGACCTATTTCTATAGTTTGGGTCTTTATCCCCAGGGTGGTTCTACTGGGAGGTGGTGGAGTTTATAGGAGGTGGGGCCTAGTGGGAGATTCTTAGGTCACTGGAGAAGTGCCCTGAAGAGACAGTGGGACCCTCGCCCCTTCCTTCCTCTCTGCTTCCTGGCTCGTGATGAGGTGAGTGGTCTTACTCCTTCATGTGCTCCTCACCACAGACCCAAAGCAACAGGGACAATCACTAATGACTGGGACATCAAAAATGTCATAAACCAAAATGAGCCTTTTCTTTGTATAAGTTGAGTATTATTAAGAGAGCAAGAGTGGAGAAAAAGAGAGGTAAGATAGGAAACTATCACAGTTGTCCAGGGCAGATTTAGTGGTATGCACATGAGCAATAGTCATGAAGATGGAGAGAAGTGCTCATGTTTTAGACATCCTGCATCTCTTACACAGGTCAACTCTACAAGCTCTGACTGCATTTCACTCCTCAACTGCACTTGAACATGGTGCTCATTATGAGTCTATTGAGCTCATCACTGTGCCTCACATTTTTATATGACTTCCCATTTGAAAAACTATGTGTCTCTTTTCTAATTGATTCCCACAGCATCCCTATGAGGCAGGCAAGTTAAAAATTACCTAAGAGGTTAAAAATCACAGAACTAGAAAATGGCTCACATAGGAGCTCTGATTTCTGTTCTGGGCTCCCCCTATACCAATTAGCACATTGTCTATCCACAAAAATCAAATAAACTTGTTTTCCATGGAACTATGAGAATTTAGCCCATGTTGACAAAGAGCTTACAGTCCAAGATTAAAAACAAGCCAGGCAAACATCTCAATATATTTTAACTGGGCATAATTTAACTTGTAAATGGCTAATGCTAGAAAGATAGATACATAGATGATAGATAGATGATAGATAGATAGATAGATGATAGATAGATGATAGATGATAGATGATGATGATAGATAGATAGATAGATATAGATAGATAGGTAGATAGATAGATGATAGATAGATAGATGATAGATGATAGATAGATAGATAGATAGATAGATAGATAGATAGATAGATAGATAGATGATAGATAGATAGATGATAGATATCTCCACATGGGCTTTCACTAGACAAGGGGAAGTGACCAGAAAGGGACTTATTTAGGTCATAGTAGAAAGTTATAGGAAATAGGAGAAAGGAATAAAGTTTTGGGGGATTTAGAGTATTAAAGCTAGAAGGAAAAATAGCAACAGAGAAATGCTATTTTGCAGATGAGCAATTCAAGGTCCAAAGAGGGAAAAAGTGACATACTGAAATAAATCTGTTGAGTGGATAAAAGGAGTTGTTGGGCTGGAAGCAAGCAGGATGAAACTCATTGAATGAATGACACTGTCTAAACCTGCATGGGAGGCAGGGAGGCTACAGGGGGAAAATGCACCAATGAATCAGATGAAGAAGGCAGGGCAGAGAAATGGAAGACTCACTATGGGTGACTGTCACTGTCTCCATATTGATAAGCACTCTCCTTTCAGTGAGGGTCAGTAGTATCCAGCAGACATCCACTCCTGAGCATCACCCTCTGGAGCTAGAATCTTCTCCTCCTTCTCTGACAATCACCAACCTCTGCTTCCTGTTCATTCCTTTCATTGAGTTATTTTGATCCTGACCTACATCAATCACCTTTTTTCCACAGTTCCTTTCCTCAAATATCCTGTCTTTATCATCTGTCCTTGCTGCCTGAAAATTCTGGAGGGGTAGAAACTTATAGGAAATATGTGAATTAGGAACTCCCTGTTGGTTGTCAAATAAGGTCTATAGAACTTAGCTGAACATTTAGTCATTGACTGGCCAAAAGATACCAACTTTATTCCATCCCAGTGCTTCGTGCGTATTCTACAAACTTGTCAGCCCTAACACGTGTGAGGCCCTAGGTTTAGTCCTTATAAAAAAATAAATAAGTAGAATAAAGGTGTTGTGTCCATCTACAACTAAAATTTTTTTAAAATATATATGCTTGAATATAGGCTTGCTATCCCTCCTAGAGGCATTAACTAAACTAGAATGGGCCCCCAAAAGTGGCAACAACTGATATGACATATGTAGATGATCCATCCTGACATCCTATGAAACTCCAAATGTAAACCAGAGAAAGTGATGAAACTCTAGTTGATCGTCCTGGAATAATCTTTTCTAAATGAATGGTGTTTTATCCTTGGCAAAGTGTAGTAATATTTATTCAGTGTTAAAAGTTCACACTGTTAACCAATTTAATTCTAGCATCAACACTGCAAGAAGGGTATTATCATCATTTCAATATGATGAATCTCTGGCTCGGACTGGTGAAGCAATCTACCAAGGTCACAAACTGGGAAGTAGCAGAGCAGGGTTTGAGGCCACGTTTGACTGGTTCCAAAGCACAGGCTTGTAATACCTTTTGCAAACACTAACTCTCTAGCTTTTGGAGATGTTTTCCTAAATAATCCTGAGAGGTGTCAAGTGACTATCTCCTAATTCCACTGCTGTGCTAATAAATTGCCTCTCTACATAAAACAAAAAGTCCTAGTGTGTAATGCTTGCTGATTTCTATTGTGTAGATAAGTCTACTGTGACCAGTTTCAAAATAGCAAAGACAAGTTCTGAATATTTAACAATTGTCCCTCAGCAGCTGGTGTGCACCCATGACAGCTCCCCACTGCAGAGTTCCCATTTGACTGATGAACAAGCCAAGTACACAGACATCAGTTTGCTCGCCATAAGGTCATATAACTAATTGAGAATCCTGGGCTTGAACTTAGTACTTCTACCTAGAGGTCAGCAATGGCTTCCACTACTCCATTTGTAGTCACCATGCAGATAAGGAAAGGAGAAAAGCACTGTTACCAAAGACCTTCTCCAATGTACCTTCTTGAAGGGGGGGAATTCTTAAAATTTGATCTCCAATTCAGTTTTTTCAATATTCTGACACCAATTGGGATTTTTTTCACAGAATGGGCTAAAATGGAGGGTCCTACAAAAATGAGAAAAAAGAAAAAGAAATTAATAAGGAAAAAGGGAAAAAATAGGATGGGAGAACATGCAGAAATATTAGCACAGGCAGAAACTAAACAGAATGAGGAAGTAGTATTTCTAGGCTACAAAAGTGGACCTTTGCTGTTCTGTCTGCCCAGTTCCCAGTCTCTGAAGACATTGCCCCTGTCTTTGTTCTAGGGAATGGACTTTCATTCTCAGTCCCCAGAGTTTGCCCAGAGTTGCCCATATTCCCTGGCTCTAACCATGGCCTTGAGGCCCAGGGATGATCAATGAGCGTACAACATGAATTTGGTCATAGTGATGGTCATGGACATTTGTCAATCAATCCACATAAAGCCACTCAGAGGAACCTCTGGGTCTTGAACTAGAACTATTGGGAAAGAGGCCACACTGGTATCATATGTCTTGAACTCCCTTCTTCCCACAGTGGAAGATCCTGCCTGAGCCCAAAGTCAACAAAAAAGAAAAGTAAAAACAGCACATAAAGTAAAATGAATCTTTTGGGGGGGCAGGGTAGTACCAGGGATTGAACTCTGGGCCATCTCTCCAGCCATATTTTGTATTTTTTTTTAATTTAGAGATAGGTTTCCCCAAGTTGCTTAGTGCCTCACTTTTACTGAGGCTGGCTTTGAACTCCGATCCTCCTGCCTCAGCCTCCCTAGCTGATGGGATTACAGGCATGTACCACCACATCTGGCAGAAAACTGAATCTTAATACCACCATGTGAAACTCAAAGATTCACTCATGCATGGAACACTATCTCTTGACTTTTCAGTTATGGGAGCCAATAAATTCACTTACACTCATTTGTGTATCCATGATGTGTGCCAGCTAAGAGGGTCCTGATTAATGCGGCTTCTGTATAGAGTTGGGGTTCTTGTTCCTTCATCCTGAAGTGATAAATCTCAAAGGTGCCTTTAAAAGCACTGAAGACAACTTCAGACCAGCCATGAGCTACAACAGTGCACCCCACTAAGGGCAATATTCACATTCTATTCAAAGAGTTTAGGTCTACGAGATGTGAATATTGCCCCATGGACGTGACCTGTGGTCTGCCAAACACCCACACCACATAAAACGTACCTGAAAGAAACAAGGCTTCGGGCAACATCAAAATGATTTCATGAGCACAACTCTTTATTTTTTTTTTTTTTACCAATTTGCTAATTTACTTGTCAAAATTTTGCCATGCATTCAGCAATGCACAAGAATAAACACAGCCTCTAGGCAGGTCCAACAGCTGACAGATGAAGAGACAGGGTCTCTAAAAACGGATTCATTGGTTCATTTGCCCTAAGGTAGTGGAAGAAAATATTTTTAAACCTCCAGAATTAATTATACTTCATCCATCTCCCTAATATTCTAAGAATATGTTACTTGGGCTGTCTCCTCAAGGCCCAAACCAAGTTGTTTCAAAAACCAGGATTTTTAGTTCCCAGAATAGGACTGACTTGAATTCTCTATGGTAGGTCATAGAGTTCTGGTCATGGTGTTAACTGGTGTTTGCTTATTAACTCATCTAATATAATAGCCTCATTATCTCCACTTCACAGATGAAAGAAGGAGGCACAGAGAACTTAAGTAATTTGCCCAAAGTCGAAGTAAACAGTGGCCTAGCAGGCTTTGAACCCAGGCTCTGGCTCCCAAGTCTGGTTGTCTAACTAAAAAATTCACTAAAAACTATCGGTGCTGAGGAGGCCCCCAGAGACAACCTGGTCCAACGTCAACCAAGATTAGGAAAAGGAAGACTGGACAGGTGAAGTGACTTCACTAAATTTATTCAGTTACTCTGACGACAAAGCCTCTTCAAAGATTCTTTTCCTACAGTCCAGGGCGCTTCCCTCTGACAAGAAGAATAGAGAGATGCCATAGGTCAGGCATGCAAGGTCCCAAAGTCCAAGCCAACCAAGATCTGAGAAAGTCTTCCCCACAGAGGTCAAGCAGATGTTGATGCAGGACCGTGTGCACAATCCTAATTTGAATTCAACCCGACATGCCCCCCAAAATTCAGCTCCATGAGCTTCAACCTGGCTTTCCTGAGTGTGGTAGTTCAGACCAGGGCCAATAGATACACAGAATTATTTCTTAGGTCTAGCCCTCTGAACTTCCCAAATTACGGGACTCTCCAAGCAAAACTCCAACAGGAGTGCCCTGCTACAAAATATAATTGCCCTTGTTTTCCATCCTTCATCTCATGACACAGAGCCTCTGTCTTGGTCCCTGATCACAACATGCATGTCAGGTTCTAGTTCTGATGTTTCCTTGCCAGGATATGTGTGGGTATAGAAATCTGCAGCAGCAGCCCCAGACCCCATTGTGTTGTTATCATAAGGCGGCACCAAGTTTTGTTCACTGAGGATACTTTTGAGGGAATCTGGGGACCCTCTGGATAAAAATTCAATCTAAACTATTAAAATTTTAGATAAAACTTTAAAACATATCCATACATAAGAAGGACATTGTAGAATTTACATATAGAATAATGAAAGTGAATTACCCTCATGGGCTGTTTGTGATTTTCTCTTGCCCAGATTTAAAGCTGGCACATAAGAATTAGTGCATATCTTGGGCCTTTCTGGTGTGTTTCACTGGGGGGTTAATTTTCCATGGGCTAGTGTCAATCTAAACCTCTTCTGCATAACTTTAGACCAGGAGATTCAGTAGCAAGTATCCACTAATGCAGTAATTACATCCCACCTCTTAATTTATTCAGAGAAGGGCTCTCATTAGAGACCCTTTTATTATAGAAATTCTGGGCACAGGTGTTCAAAAAATTGATAACAGTATACAGGATTCCACCAAGGAATATGTGCCTCAAGATTTGTCCAATTTAAATCAATCACAGCTTCTAAAAGAAGGTGCTATTGCTCAATTTCTCACTGAAATTTTCCCTACTCTCAGAAAAATAAGAAAATAAAGCTTGAAGGACAGAAAGCAATTTTCCTAAAAGCAAAAATATTAAGATTCACTCTGGGAAGATCAAGTTTTAAATTATATCTGACTTGCAGCCCTGGATGCAGCAAAAAGGGATAAGCTTAGAGTGGTTGGAGATGCTTCCCCTATCAGGTTGGTAAAGCTGGCCCTGCAGAACAAGTGTGGGTGGAGCTGGGCCTCCCACCTTTCCTTCTCTCCAATTGTTCACTTCATTGACCACCAATGAAGACCAGCTTGTCCACAGGGCGGGCACATGGTCATCCATTTCACATTTAGATACTCCCATTTCTACCACCAGAGAGGAAATTAGAGTCCCCATTTCTGTCCCTCAAGACTAAAAATACTCTTCGGAATAATTCATGAGTTGAAGAAGAAATCAAAAGGCAAGTCAGAAGGTATTTTGACCCGAATGAAAGTGAAAGCACAACACATCAGAATTTGTGGAATGCCACTGAAACTGTTGTTGGGGGACAATCCTAACATTAGATGTCAACACTAGCAAAGAAAGAATCACCAATCACTGGTGTCCATGTCCACTTTCAGATACTATAAAAAGAGCAAATTAAATAGAAATTAATCTGGAGAAAGAATGCATAATGATAAAAACAGAAATTAATGAGATACGATTGAGAAAAAAAATCAAGAAAGCCAAAAAATAGTTCTTGGAAAGACCAATACAATAAAATTGGTAAACTTCTAGCCAGAATAATGAAGCCCTCTCCACCAAAAAAAAGACACAAATTATCAATATCAGAAATGAGAGAAATATCACTATAGATTAAACATATTTCCAAAGAATACTGTAATTTTATCAAAGTAAGTAGAACAACTTAGATGAAATGTGAAAATCCCTCGAAAGATACAAACTACCAAAGCTCACTCAACATGTTAGTAATCTGAAAAGTTTACTTTCTTTGGAAAAAAATTGAATAAGTAGTTTAAAATCTTCCCTCAAGGAACAGTCCTGACCCAGATGGTGTCACTAACAAATCTTACAAAACATTTATGGCATAAATAATACCAATTGTAAACAAATTCTTCCAGAACATTGAAGAGGAGAAAATATTTTCCAACCCATTCTATGAATATAGCATTATTACCTCGATACCAAAAAGAGACAGATATTGGAAGGAGAAAAATGAACCAATGTTTCATGAGCACAGATGAAAAAATTCTAAATAAAACTGGAGAAAATAAAATCCAACAACATAAAAAAGGATAGTATACCATGACCAAATAAAGTTTATTCCAGGAGTGCAAGGCTGGTTCAATTTATTCAAAAATAAATCCATATTATTCCCTCGACTGGCTAAAAAGTAAAAATTATGATCATCTCAAATGGTGCAGAAAATTTTATTGGTCAAAATCCAAATCCATTCCTGATTTAAAAAACAAAAACTCTCTCAGCAAATAAGGAATTAAAAGAAAGTCCCTCAACTTGATTGGAACATATACAAAAAACCTACAAATGGAGAAACTCTGAGTTCTTTTCTCTTACAATCAGACAGAATATGAGGATATTTACTCTCACTAGTATTCAAATTATACTAGAGTTTCTGATGCAATATGGCCAGTGCAAATTAAGTGCAATATGACAAGAAAAAGAAATAAAGGTATACAGAATGGAGGGAAGAAGGAAAACTATCTTTATTTTCACATAACACAGTTACCTATGTAGAAAATACTCTAGAATATACACAAAGGCAACCAGAAAAAATGAGTGAATTTAAATTAAGCAAGGTCACAGGATATAGGTCCATTGTATTTCCACATGCCAGCAATAAAGTTTCAGAAATTGAAAAATTTAATGTCTCTTTACAATACCATCAAAAGTATGAAAATTGAGGAATAAATTTGACAAAATATGTGCAAGACATATGTACTGAAAATTTCCTACCACTACTTAGAGATAAGTAAAAAGACCTATATATGAAGAGATATATACCACATGCACGGATTGGAAGTTCATGGATTGTTAAGATGCCTTAATAAAGAACTACCTACCTAGTTCTCTACAATTCTACAGATTCAGTGTAGTCCCAAATAAAATATTGGGAACTTTTTTGTTGAAACTGACAAGTCCACTCTAAATATAATATGGCAATGCATAGAACTTAAAATAGCCAAAACAACTTCAAAAAAGAAAATAAAATTGCACAGCTTACACTACCTGACTTCAAGATTTTTGTACAATTAAATAATCAAGACAGTGTGATATAGATGCAAAGGTGGACAAATAGGTCAGTGGAGCACATAAAATCTAAAAATAGACCCACACATATGCAGTCAATGGATTTTCAACAAATATGCCAAAGTAATTCTGTTGGGGGAAATATTCTTCTTAGCACTACATGCAAAAATTAACTTGAGTAAACCATAGATCTGAAATTACACAACTTGAAGAAAACATAGAAAACTCACTGTAACCATAAGCTACAATGATTTCTTAGATTTCTTAGATATGGCACTAAAAGCACAACCTATAAAAGAAAAATATTGATAAACAACTTTTCAAAATTAAAAATAACTTTGATCTTCAAAAGTTAATGTGAACAGAATTAAAAGACAAGTCACAGACTGGAAGAATATATTCCTGAGGTATATATGATGAAGGGTTTTGTATCTAGAATACATAAAGAACTCTTAAAACTTAGTTTAGCAGGGCTGGGGTTGTGGCTCAGTGGTAGAGCGCTTGCCTAGCATGTGTGAGGCACTGGGTTCGATTCTTAGCACCACATAAAACTAAATAAATAAAATAAAGGTACTGTGCCCATCTACAACTAAAAAAAATTATTTAAAAAAACTCAATTTTGGCAAGAAATAAATTCATAGATTCCATAGACTGTTGGATTACCCTGCCAGCTGAATTGTCAATCTTTCCAGATCCTTTGTATTAAAAATTAAGGAATTGTTCAGTAAAGGATGAGATATAATCATTGGAATTAAGACACCCGGGAGAATTCAAGACTTTGTTGGACTCTACTGAACCCACGATGCTTCTGAAATTATCCCCATTGTGCTTATTATCTGGTTAAATTGTGGCTTCCTTTTGGGATAGGACTCATCATTTCCCTCATGTTTCATCTTTCATTGTTGCTCCTTAGCAACCAAAGTGAAAATTCAGCACAGCCTTTAGTATGAAATGGGGCTGAGTGGGGGGAGGGGAGCCTTGGTTAGGAATCTAATAAACCCTCAAAAATCCTTAAAATGGGGAAATTTTTTCCAGAGGATAAATTTTCTGGGTAGTCAGCCAAGGTGGATAAAACACAACTGGGGTATGGCTTAACAATGATATGGATACATTTACCAATGACTCTAATTTGAAAATCAGCCTGCTGGGGTTCTAAGAGTTTGCTATTCTGGCTAACATAACCTAGACCTAATTGTGGCCAGAAAAAAAATGGAACCAAAAGACATTAATGAAAAAGAAGGAATCCAAAGACTTCAGGAGATGTAGCCCCTTCACATAGACCCCGACCTTTAACCTCGCCACAAGTGGTGAATGAGTGAAGTAGCAAGGTCTTCAAAAAGCTCTTAGTGACTTTACTGAAGTTAAAGAGGAATGCTGCTGGATGGGGCTGCTATTCTAATGAAGACCTTGATCTTGGTGGTAGCAGAATCATTAAGAGGCCAAGCCCAGTTAACAGCAATGAACCATCAAAGGTCAAGTGGACATAGTCATGTCATCCGTCCAGGGATGACACACCAGGCAGAGAATGCTGGCTGTAGCTTGGTTCTCCAGCGATTAAATCAATGGGCAAGCGATTCAGTGTTGATATTTCAAATACCAACAATTCTCTGGTATGTAAAACCAGAAATCCGACTTGGATTAAGAAGTCTTAATTTTTATGGACCCGAGTTAGTTTGCAAATCTGGATTCCCTTAAATGACAGGATGGCTGGGTACCATAGTACCCACCCACCATGTCTGCTGCACTTCTCTCCCAATCATTCCCAAAGAAACTGTGACCATTTGCCTGGACCGACACTAATCCTCAGGAATCTGAAATGTCACTTGGCTTTCTCAGTCTGAGTGGGGACTCATGGGTGACTTAGTAATAAATGAAGCTCTATCCCGAGATGCAAATCTTGGCAGGCCCAATGGAAACAGGACCCTGTACGAGGATACTTCACTCTTCTGAGTGCTTAATTGGTCTTAGCAAACGGCAGAATGCCACACTGGTTTCCCTTGGCCAAGTTTCATGTGATACGTATACTGAACACTACCTGAAATTTATTTATTTACCTGAAATTACTTTCGTTGTGTTTACTAGTTCTTGGTCTTTTCTAACTAGAATATGTATGTTGTTTAAAGGCAAGGACATTGTCTGTCTTATTTCCTATTACATTTCCAGAGCCTGAAATAGTGTTTACTATCTAGTGGACCCTCAAATGTTTATGGAGTAAATTATGATAGGATCAGGAAAATGTCACAGAGCAATCCCTCCCAATAAATACAGCAAATCAAGAAAAAAATTACTTCCCTACAAGAATCAGATATTATGGCCAAAAGAACTGTAAACCCATCTGCTTTGTCCTGATTCCTGTCATGTCTCCACTCAAGCCTCCAATCTGGTACAAAACGTTAATGGGATTTGGAGAAGAGCTATCTTAAGACTTAATTAAGGAGTGAGTCCAATGAGAAGGGCTTTTCCAGATATAGTCCCCTTGCTGGAGTAAGTAAATACAGCTCCTAGCACCTGGAAGTAAGCTATCGATCTGGCAAGTCCATTTTTCTCCATTTTGACGAACAGGAAATACCAGAAGTAACTTGATTTCAATTGATAGGATTAATAGTATACCTACAGAGGGCAGGGTTGCTATTTTCAGTGATTCTGAGAAAGAACTGCAGACCCAGGGTTGCCTGGGTTCAAATCCTGCTCTACTACTTACTAGCTGTGTGACCTTAGGCAAACTGCTTAACTCTCTGTGCTTGTTTTCTCATCTGTAAAATAGAAAACAGTACCTACCTACCTCAAAGGATTATTATGAATTAAATGAGTTAATATTGTAAAGTGCTTAGAAGAGTGCTGTACACACAGTTAAGTGCTAAATAAGTGCTAGTCAGCTCTAATTATTAACTGCTATCTTTGCAGCTCTAGGGTGTAATCAAGTCAGCAGGGTGCTTGATTAACTCACCATTACCTGGGACACCATGCTGGGTCACTGCAGGTGACATCTCACTGATGGAATGTAGCTAGCATACACTCCTGCACTCGTTCCCAGGACTTTATGTAACTCCTACTAACTATGGTCTCCCCTCCTCTAGGCTTCCTGGCTTTCTCCTCTGAACACATGGGCCCTTGAACCTTCTGGCACCAACAGTGTGACCTCCAAGCCCAAGACTTGCAAGCCTTTCCTGACACAGACAAGTGAGGGAGAAAAGGAGGGCCCCAAACCTGGGGACCACTTTAGGAGTGAGGGGCAGGATGTCACTATCAGACTCGTGACTGTGCCTCAGAGAGCAGGGATAGACCAGGCAGAGGTCTCAGGCTTCCAGAGGAGGAATGGAATGGCTTTCTGCATTTTGAGCTAGCTCCATTCTCTGGCTATGCTATTGGACTCAATGGCTTTTAACTTTTCTCTAACCTCAATTTACAAAATTTCCAGGGAGATCTTTGTAATTAGAAAAAAGCATCCAAGTGGTCCTCCTATGCCTCCTCCTCAAGCATCGCAGGCTGCCTATACCTTGTATCCTGATGCACAGCCAAGGCTGGTCCTGTTCCCTCCAATCTGGACAGAAATCTGACTCAGTTATTCTCCATCTTCTGTTCTTACAAACTTTCCTACCAATTCCTTCTAGGGGGAGAAGCAACTTCAGGGAAGAGGATACAGAGACCTCAGGCATCTTTGTTGGATACCTGGGATGGCACATATATCCACCAGCATCTAGATGTAATTGCTTCTTTCTAAACTTCCAAAGCTGAAAACGTAGGGTAAATACCCTAATCCATAGTACATCACAGAGAACACTGCTAACAACTGCGATCCTATCAGGAAAGGGTCCCAAAGTATGCAAAGGTATCCTTAAGGCTGAGTCTCAGGGGAGAGAAGCCTGGAGGTATATGAGTGAATTACAATTCAGTCTCTAAGAGGACAGAGAAGGTAGGGTAGAGCTCAAAGCATGGAAACAACTGCTCTGAAGGGCAACAGAAAAGAAAGAACCAGATAAAGGAGAAAGACTGCCAAGTTCCTAACACTCAAGGGGACTTGGACAATCATGTCTTCCACCATGTTGCCCAAGACTACAACCAAAGGCTTGAAGAAACACGGACTTCCTTCAGAATGCAAACCAGGCCTACTGGGATACCCAGTGCCCTCTGGAGTCAGGAGGTTGGAACTTCTGCTTTCCTCTGTTCCCTCAGTTCTTTCTTTCTGTTGCTCAGATGAAGGATGAGTTGTTATTATCACTGGAGTAAAAGAGGGACCTCAGGCTTAGCAGCTTCTTAGAAATGATAGGATATAGGTACAAACAGCTACTAAAAATGTGCAAAGCTCTAGAGATCACATGGTCCATCAAGGCAGGCTCAGACTCTCAGATACTGGCAAGTCCGAGTCCTCCAAGGAGAGAAAACCACCTGAGACTTTTATCTCTTTAGAGAAAACAGCATGTCATTTTAGTTACCAGCACTTTTAAATTTTCAGAAGTTTCAAATTACAACTTTCTAATAGACACAGCAATGAGACAAGTTCGTGCAACAGGAAAGAAACAAGGTCCTTTATCAAATCTGAATAATTCAGATGGCCATTTGCATATTTCACTGACACGATTTTATTAAAATTGTACATAGATCTCGTACTTTAAAAAAAAAAAAACTTTCTTTTTTTTTCCTGGTATCAAAATAGTTACATTTTTAAAATACCTTGAAAAACTTTAATACAATTATTTCATTATATATTAAATACTCTTCTAAAATATCAATCATTTCTTTTCCAGCCCTCTTAGAATCTTGCTTTATTATAATGATCACTTTTTCTCTTTTTCAACATCTTTAACACTTATCCCAGAGAAGCACTAAAAGGAAAAGATTTTCCTTGAAAGTTCACTATTTTAAAAAGGAAAGAAGGAAGGAAAAGCCACTGATAATATTTGATATGACACAGAGGATTCTTTTTAGTACAATTACTCGCACTGGAGTTTTTAAACAAAATATCAGTTCTTGCATTGTCATGGTAATGTTAGCCCAACAGCACCCTCTGGTGGCCAGGCTATATCAAAGCAACCGCAATAGTAGTGTATTCGGATAGTAGGTACTGGAAGTCCTTATGGCAACTTGGAAAAAAAAATTCCTTTTTCAGGGAATCACAAGACAACTGGATTCCTAAAAACCCACTCTGAACACAGGCTGCCTTTGCTCAGTGCAAAGTCCCAAGAAAGCCAGTTTCATGCAATACTGAAATATTCCATCAGAAGCTGGATTCTGGTAAAGTTTTCTTTCGACCTAAGGAAAGAGTGTGGTATTTCACCCTTTGCAAGGTGCCATAAGAAGTCTGATCCCCAAGAATACTCCTTTGTGAGGTGCCAATGGCATTGCCAGTGGTTCTTGGGGGCCTGCAGGCTTTGCGAGGGAGATGAAGAGAGCTAGGTGCAGATCGGACGTCCCTCTCGAGGTAGCTGCCCAGGCCCCTGGCCAGGCTGTCCTGCATCCTCAGGGCAGGAGATGGGCTCTGAGCCTGCTTGTCCACAGCAGGGCTCAGCCTGCCACTTGCCTGGGAGACTGGGGGCCCTGGTGGGGAGCCCCCAGGCCTGTCAGTCTTCCTATTCCCCTTCTTCCAAAACATAGACCTCAGGAGAGTGAATGTACCCTGTGGAAGTCTGTCTTTCTCAGAGGTCCTTTCCTCCCCAGTAGCCTTCATCTTGGGTAAGGTGCCTTGGCCACTGTCCTTACTGTTTCTAGACAATCCCGCAGAGGGAGAGGGTGGGCTGCTCTGGCTTCTCACCTGGCCGCTTCCCTTCCAGCTCATGGTCTTCTGGCCCTCCGGGCGGGCCGATTTCTCATTGTTTATTGAGGGCATCACAGTGAGTGGCAGGTCAAACTTTTTGGGAAGCCTAATATCCTGGCTTGCATTTTCCTTTAGTGTCCTGGCTGTGATAAGACCATCTGAGAATCCAGGGACAGGATGGTGATTGGGGTGGCCTGAGGGACAGGGCACCTCAGCTAGTCCTCTCCCATTGGCTTGGCCACTATCTTCACCTTTAGAAGAAAGGGTGACATTTGACCTTGGCGATGCTGACTTTTCATCCCCACCAGCAGCACCCGTCAGCAGCGGCACGATGGACTGGCTGGTGGATCGAGGTCTTCGTCTGGACTCCAAGTACTCCACCAGCTCTACAGACGCACCAGGGCGCTTCTCCCTGGGTCCCAAGGACCACCGGAGAGGCATGGTCTTGAAGGGCCCCTGCTTGGCTCGAGAAGGGGTGGGTACCTTCATGCTGATGCTTCTGCCAGGAACACCCCGAACCAAAGGGCTGGATTCCAGTCCACCTGAAAGAGACACCAAGACCATTAGTGCCCAAATAACCCTCCAGCTGCAAAGGACTGACTGCAATGCCTTTCATCTAGCAAACACTGAGTACCTCTGAAGTAGCAGGTGCTGGGCGGGGCACTGGCAGTACCGCAGGGAGCAACACACAGGCTTCCTGCCCTTGGGGAGGTCAATGGTTTCACCCACGATTCCATGGAATCTGTTCACACCTTTGAAGCCACAGGGAAACCCAGAGCCAAAGACAATCCAGTTGTCAGTTTGCAGGGGATTACTTCCAGGACCTCCCACAAATACCAAAACCTACAGATTCTCCAAGTCCCATACACGAAACACAGGTATTTGCATATAACCCATGAACATCCTCCCATATACTTTAAATCATCTCTAGATTATTTATAATATCGAATACAATGCAAATGTGGCATAAATACTTTATCACTTAGGGAGTCATAAGAAAAAATAGTCTGTACGTGACCTGTTCGACAGAGACAAAAATCATTTTTTTTTTTTTTTGGTACCAAGGATTAAACCCAGGGGCACTCCACCACTGAGTCACACCCCCAGCCCATTTTTGTATTTTATTTAGAGACAGGGTCTCATGGAGTTGCTTAGGGTCTCACTAAGTTGGTAAGACTGGCTTTGAACTCACGATCTTCCTGCCTCAGCCTCCTGAGCCACTGAGATTATAGGCATGCGCCACCACATGCAAACTAAAGACAAAGTTTTTAAAAATTCTTTTCAATTCATGGCTGATTGAATCTGCTGATATGAAACCCACGGCTCTGGAGGGCGAAGTGCATCAACATCCCTGGCAGAACAGGGTCCTGATAAAGCAGTCTTATAGGCGACCAGCCCTAAGATTTAAATCATTTTCATCCACCTTCAAATGTGCCTGTGAAACAGAATTCTCAGCACGAGTCTCTGCTTTCTCAGTCAAATTAGGCACTTGTACCTTTCAAAGGCTAGAATCTCAGATATCCCACTCTGGGCTAAAAAGGATGTTTTAAAAAAAATCTGTGTTTAATTTTATCATCACTGTCATACATGCCTTGTATTTTGCAGTGTCTGTATATAGCTGCAAAGACATTTTTGATGTAGTGTTAAGAAATAGTCTTTAAAAACTAGCATAATCCAACTTGCAAAAATATACATATGTGCTTATGTATTACACATGCATGTGAAAACATGCAAACAAGGATGAAGAAACAGATACCACAAACAACAAGGTGCAAGGAGCTTTAGGGGTGCTGTGTATAACTGATTTCCTTCTTTATTCTTTCCTATATATCAACATTTCTACAGGAAATATATTGAGAACCAACACTGCGTATATTTTCTTAAGAAATTCCCAGTCATCCGTCATTGTACCATTAAGATGTCTTGATTTACACGATGCCTGCAATCACTGAGGAAAAAACCTTCAAGTGAAGCACACAAAACCCACACGGCACAAGGACAGTCATATGCATTGAGAAAAGGTGGTCAGTCAATCCTTTCTCCCACAACTGGCCCCTATCAATGTGCCACTTCATCATGGAATGTGGTATTACAGACTAAAAGTTTGAGTCCCTCCAAATTTCACATGTGGAAACCCTATGCCACAAGGTGATGATGTAAGAGAGTGGTGCCTTCAGGAGGTGATTAGATCATGAAAGGAGGGCCCTTAAAAAAAAGATGAGAAAGAGCTACTTGGGCTTGGTGGTGCACACCTGCAATTCCAGCAACTTAGGAGGCTGAGGCAAGAGGATCACAAGTTTGAGGCCAGCCTCAGCAACTGAGCAAGACCCTGTCTCAATATAAAAAGGGCTGGGGATGTAGCTCAGTGGTAAAGTGTCCCAGGGTTCATTCACCCCAGTACCAAAAAACAAAGAAAAAAAAAAGGAAAAGATAAGAACAAGTATGTAATCTCAGACACTTGGGAGATGGAAGCAAGAGAATAGCCAAGTGGGAGGCCACCTAGGGAACTTAGTGAGACCCCGTCCCAAAATTAAAAAAAAAAAAAAAAAAAAAAAAAAGGGCTGGGGATAGAGTTTAGTAGTACAGCACCCTTGGGTACAATCCCCAGTACCACAAAAGGGAAAAAGGAAAGAGCTAATTAGATCTCTCTGCCAGATCTAGATATGACAAGAAGCCAACCGCAACCTGGAAGAGGCCCTCCACAGAACCAACCAGGTTGCACCTGACCTCAGACTTCTAGCTTAGAGAATAAGAAAAAGATTTCACTTGTTGTTAGGCCACACAGCCTACATTATTCTGATAGAGCAGCGCTTGTGGACTCAACAGAGAACATCTCCAAAAATGAAAAAGCACCATGGACACAAATCAGAAGCACCAATGTGCCAACTCAGTGTGCTCTGTGGGGAGGGTCCCGTCACAGAACAGTCCCATAGTCCTGCTACACCTTGTTTCTGGAATCTGTTTCTTCACCCATGTTTGTATGTTTTCACATGCACGCACCTGAGTCTTATAGGGGCACAGGTGACAGCTCAGAAAGAACAACGGGGTCACGGGGAATACTAGTGAGGAAGCAAACTGCCCACAAACCACACAGCCCAAGAAGAAATGATCAGAGAGAAGTCAGGCGCAGTGAGCACACCTGTAATCCTGGCTACTAGGGAGACTAAGGCAGGAGGCTCGCAAGTTCAAATCCAGCCCCAGCAACTTAGAGGCCCTAAGCAACTTAGCAAGACCCTGTCTCAAAATAAAAAATAAAAAGACTTGGGGTGTAGCTCAGCAGTAAAGGGACCCTGAGTTCAATCCCAGATTACCAACAAGAAAGAAAGAAAGAAAGAAAGAAAGAAAGAAAGAAAGAAAGAAAGAAAGAAAGAAAGAAAGAAAGAGGGATGGAGGGAAGGAGGGAGGGAGAAAAGAGGAGAGGAGAGGAGAAGACAAGAGAAGAGAAGACAAGAGAAAAGAAAAGAAAAAGAAATAGAAATGACTGGAGATGGAAGAAAGAGCAATTCATTACTAACCACAGGAGCTGGAAAGTATCTCAGAGGGTTCTGCTAGGATTTTTACCTTTCAGGTTTTTCATAGATCATTTTTGATATATTTTTTAAAGCATTTCTTTAGCATTAGCCAAGAATAGACGTGATTTCACCCAAAATACTTTGTCATTTCAGTTTGGATTGACCTTGGTGCTCCATCATTAAATTCCCATACCTCTGGAAAGATGAGAAAAAAAAAAAAAAAAAACCTGTTGTGGAGCCGGAGATATATGTGAACTTTTCTTTTTTTCCTCTTCTACAGCCGTGGGAAGAGCAGAAAGGCGAGCTTTGTAGGAGGACAAAGCTGTGACTTTCTGCCTTTCACAATGTGAGAACATCGCCTGGAGCCCTGGCAGGTGGCTAGGGGACTTGGCAGCTGCCCTAAATAGCTGTCCTTCCCTTCTTCCTGGTATGAAAGGGCCGGAGGCCAGGGCTGACATCAACGCCTGCCCTACATGGCTCAGGAACCACGAATGCCCGCAGAATCTGCCTACAGAATCTTTCTCCTCTTCGAGGCAGCGGTGGAAAAGCACCCTATCTTTATTTTCTTCCATTCTATTTATTGTACTATTATAACAGGATGGGAACAGCATGAAGATGGATGGAAACGGGCAAGTACTGCGCTGATCTGTGCTCCCACTTCTTATCTTGGGTGGACGCATGTCCTGAAGTCCCCTGGGGAGATGGGCCTTCTGGGAGGCTGAAGCTAGAAGGAGGGATGGTGTTCAGGGAAACCTGAGCCCTGACTCTGACCCACCCCCACCCACTCCCCAAGAGGAGCCTATGGATTTGCTTGTTTCCAGCCTGTCTGGCTGAGAATCAGGCAAGTCTTAAGTCTTAAGCCGCTTTAAGGATATAAACAGTTAAATCTTCCTGAAGGTTACAGAAGCTCCATTGTCTACAGAAGGAGCTTCTTGGGTCCCACCAGAGCCCTCTGCACACAGATGGTGCGTGAGCCGATGACAGCAGAGCCCATACCCCCATGGCAGCTCTGGAGCTGGCAAAGGCTGCTCCAAGAAATGCCACCTCTGCTCTTGTCTGTGTGTGGTCACCTGGATTCCTCTGTGACTTTCTATCCGTGGCTTGTGAAATGAGGCAGCAGTCTGAGCTCACATTACCTGTTATGAGGGGGGCCTGGGGGAACCTCATCTCCCCATCCTTAGCCTACAATGACAGGTCAAATACTCTCAAACTCTATAATGTCTTCAGCTGTGCCTCATCCATCCATCCATCCATCCATCCAGTGATGCATCCAAAGAACATTTCATGCCAAGTATTGTTTTCAGTTCTGGGGATAACAGATGAGGGTTTGACAAAAAGCAAAAATGTATGATTTTACATAGAGTGGTGATAAGTGCTACAATGGAGGATAAAGGAGGAAACAAGAGTGGCATGTGGGTGATGAGTGATATTGGAGGGGAGACTTAAATGAAGGAAGCAGGAGACACATGGAGATTTGGGAAAATAGGCTCTAGGCAGAGGGAGTGGTGAGTGCAAAGGCCCTGAGGTAGAGGCAAGCTCAGTGGGTCAGGGAAGCAGGATAAAGACAACCATGGCTGGAAAGGCAGGATCAAAGGGCACCCATTAGGGGATCACTATCTTCTTCTCCATCCCCCTCCACCCCCTGTACTGGGGACTGAACCCAGGGGCACTCTACCATTAAACTATATCCCCAGTCCTTTTTATTTTTTTATTTTGAGACAGGGTCTTGATAAGTTGCTGAGGCTGGCCTTGAATCCTGAGCCCCAATCTGTATTTGGAGATATTACTGTCTCTGGCTTTGGTGTCAAAAACAATTACAGGAACTCTGTCCCTAGTTTGCTGGTTTTTATGTTGTTTGTGATCTTTACAATTTCCTCCCAGGCTTCCTTCCATTTCTGCATGGAAGTTGGAGGGCAACCCAGGGCAAGTCTGACCCTGAACTTCCTTCCACTCTCCTAGAAGGTATGGCAGAGACACAGATGAGCTGAGATGTCTCTGTTACAAAGATGGAACCATCAGGCCAGGCGTGGTGGTGCACACCTTAATCCCAGTGACTTCGACGATCCTCCTTCCTCAGCCTCTTAGTGAGGCCCTAAGCAACTCAATGAGACCCCGTCTATAAATAAAATATCAAAAGGGCTGGGGATGTGGTTCAGTGGTTGAGTGCACCTGGGTTCAATCCCCAACACCAAAATTTTAAAAAATTGAGCCACCAGTATGAGGCTGGGAGAAGAAAGGCTGTCTGGCATGTCATCAGTCTTGGAGAGCCAAATTCCTGCCCCTTCTATCACTCCAAGAACTGCTGCTACCCCAAAGAGGGCGGAGCAGAGCCCTATGGGCAGAAACAGAAAAAAAACATACACAGGGAGTCCAGCAGCCAGAGACTGAAAAAAACAGAACCCAATTAGAATAGGCTGCTCGTGAAATAAGCCACTGGGGGAAACAGACGACAACTAATAACAATCACATTCAAGTAGAGAACACCAGGGACTGAAAAATGTGACCTCTGAGATTTAAATTTCAATAAATGAAGGCTTGCAGGATCACTGTCGAGACTCAAATGAACACCAGAGAGATAAAGTAAAAGAAAGATCTCACATCATACAGCAAAATGACAAGATGTAGGAACCACAAGAGAAAGAGCAGCAGGCTGAGAAGATGGATCCAGAACACCCAACAGGCAAACTGAGGAATCTGAAAAGCAGGAGATGATAACTTAAAAAATAATAATAATAATAATAAATTTCCTTAAACAAAGGCCTGAGTCTGTAGAAGGAAAGGCATCCCCAGGTCTAGATAGGGCTGGCACACAAAAACCCAACCCAGACGTAGGCTACTAGAATATTCTGAACTCTGGGGTCAAAGAGAGACTCTTAAAAGATTCCAGCCAGAAAGAACAACTGACACTCACATGAAAGAGGACAGTCCGTACTTCTCACCTGCACCCCTGGGGCTAGGGAGACCGTGGGAAAACAACTAGAGAGACCTGAGAGAAAAGGACAGCAGACAGGCAGGAAGGAGCTGTGGCTATGCAAGGATTTAGAACATGGCCCAAAAGAGGGCTCTGATCAAGCACCAAGAAAGAAAACCATGACCTCAAGACAGAGGGTGATGAAGAGGAGAAAACCCACAGTGAACAGTGGACCCCGAGATCCGTAAACCATCCACCCTACATGGGGAAGGCCAATGGTCTCAGAAGAGCACCTCAAGTTGAGTCAGGATGTTTAAGACAGGAATGCTAGAACAGTCTGGAACTGAGAGTACCATTTCAGGGAAACCTAAGAACTGGGGAGTCAGAGCGGACTTCACAAAACAGACCAGAGGGAGCACAAGAAAACATTTCAAAGGAAAAAGAATGATAACAGAAGTATTACATCTTCTCACGTTATTGAGATGGAGAGAGGATAGGGGCAGTGATGAAACAGAAAGCCTGTCTCACTGGAAACAGTGTCCATCTAACAGACGGAAAATGTGGCTGATCATAAATATTGAGAAAGCAGCAAGTAACAAAGTAGAAAAGTACAGCAGAACTTCCAAACTCACAAGGGGAAGAAGGACCAAGCAGCAATATGATCCAATCAACCAAAGTAAGAGAAAGAGAAAAGAAAATCTAAAATTTTTAAAATTAAATGAATGAAATCAAAATTTGCAGTTGTTACACTAATTATGAATGGACTGAATTTCCAATTATAAGACAGACTCTGGGGCTGGGGTGCAGCTCAGTGGTAGAGCATTTACCTAGCATGCGTGAGGCTCTGGGTTCCATCCCCAGCAATGACAAGAAAACAAGCAGGAAAGCAAGAAAGCAAGCAAGAAAAGAAGACAGGTTCTGAATTTTTCACACACACACACACACACACACACACACACGAAAGTCCAACCACATATCATTTACCAAGAAGCACTTAAAACTAATTCAGAAAGGTTCACAACTGGGCACAGTGGCGCACTCCTGTAATCCCAGCAGCTCAGGAGGCTGAGGCAGGAGGATTGCAAGTTCAAAGCCAGCCTCAGCAAAAGCGAGGCCCTAAGCAACTCAGTGAGACTCTCTCTCTAAATAAAATACAAAATAGGGCTGGGGATGTGGCTTATTGGTCGCGAGCCCCTGAGTTCAATACCCAGTATTAAAACAAAAAAAGAAAGAAAGAAAGAAAGAAAGAAAGAAAGGTTCACAAAGCGAAATTGAAAGGATACCCTGCAAGTGCAAACAGAAGGAAAGGAGGAGGATTATCCATCTTGAACAAAGCAGAATCTAAGGTTAAAAATATTAAGTGGGAAAAAGAGCAATGCTCACTACAATGATAAAAAGCACAATTTGTAAAAACAAAAAGAAAAGAAAGAAAGAAAGAAAAAAAAAGACCCAATAGTCATAAACTTGTAGATACCTAATAATGAAGCAGCTAATGACCTAAAGCAAAAATTATTAAAATTCAAGTAGGACGTGATTGAAAATACAGGAAGGTTTCAGTATATCTCCTTCCTGTCAGGCAGTCTTAGAGAAGGTTGAATTTAAAGACACAGAGGAACTAAATACATGATCAACTCACCTAATTTAATAGTTAGGATAGAAAGCTCGTATTCCTCAAGTAGACAACACACATTGCTCTATATGTACATTGAACATCTACAAAATACTAATCATGGACTGGATTACAAAGAGAATTCGAATACCTTGAAAACCACATTCTTGGATGGTAATCCACCAAATTACAAAATAAAGAATAAAAAAGTCACAATCTTAAGTACTTGCAACTCTCAGATAAAGTCTTGATCAAAGAGGAAATGAAATACTATCAGGAAAGAGCTGAAAGAAAGAAAAACAAAACCTTTGAGGCCCAGCGAAAGCCACAGAGAAATCTGTCAATAGAAATGTGTTCTGGACTGGGGTTGTGGCTCAGCAGTAAGCACTTGCCTAGCACATGTGAGGCATTGGGTTCAATCCTCAGCACTACATAAAAATAAATAAATAAAAGTATGTGTCCATCTACAATTAAAAAAAATTAAAAAAAAAAAAGAAGCATGTGTTCTGAGAACCAGGGAGGAGGCCTAAGCCTAGGGGACCCTTACTGACAGGGGGCTTCTGGGAAGGACCTCTAGCAATCTTTCACATGGTCATATTTTCCTAATAATTGCAAAAGTAAGGTGTTTTTATATTCTAGTGCTTATAAAACATCCCTCCATCTCTGCCCTGATTATATAAGATACAGTCTCACAAAACTCAGATCCATTCATTTCAGTTCAAATGCCTTCTTTATTATACTATTCCATAGCAAGATCTCCTGGCAGGAGGATGATCCCAGACTACCTCTCTATGGAGGACTGCTGGCCTGTGGCAGGGGCAAGTGTTTAACCGAACAGGACCATCCCTGGGCATTGAAGGACACTCAGCATCCTTGCTCCACCTCTAGGACTAAAGGCCAGGTATTGCCCCTACTAATTTTTATTTATTTATTTATTTATTTATTTATTTGTGTGTGTGTGTGTGTGGTGCTGGGGATTGAACCCAGGGCCTTGTGCTTGTGAGGCAGGCACTCTACCCACTGAGCTATATCCCCAGCCCGCCCCTACTAATTTTGACAGTTACAAGATCTCTCCCAACTTGGCACAGTAGTGCATGCCTGTAGTCCCAGCTGCTTAGGAGACTGAGGCAGGGGGATCACTTGAGCCCATAAGTTCAAATCCAGCTTGGACAATAAAGAGAGACCCTATTTTAGAAAGAAAAAAATCTCTCCCATATATTATCAAATCCACGTGAGTGGAGAGAAGAGGTAGCACCAATCCTTGTCGGAAACCTCTGCACACAAGATATTTTCGTCTTGCCCACGTTGGGTGTTAATAAGAGAAAAAGACTAGACTCTTTAAAAATCATTTCTCAGACCCAAAACAGGTTTGAAAATCTGTCACTATCTTATTCAAAGCTCCAAAGGGAAAGCTCCCATTGGAAGCTAACCTTTTGCAGTGTCTAAAACCCTAATTTAAAACTGATGCCCCCCCCCCCCGCATTATGCATCATCATTCATTTATCAGAGAGACCATTCGGCCTTTGGATTTTTGGGATTGGCTGATCTCACTTAGCATAACAGTCTCCAACATCATCCATTTACCTACAATGCCATAATTTTATTCTTCTTTATGGCCAGGTATAAAGGCCTCGCAGGTCCATTTATTTGCCTGGGAATGCTCACTTGGAACCCAGTCACCATGCTCTATGGAACCCCAGGGCGTATGGAAAAGAAGTCTTGCTTAGGATTATGGCTATTAGCCCCAGCTAAAGAATCAGCTGATAGCTAGTATAAGTCACCAAACAGGTGAATAATCAATCTTTCAAGATAAATTGTAGTCCCAGATACTTTTTGACTATAACTTCATGAGAAACTATGACCAAGAACCTCTGAGCTGAGACATGTCAACTTGTAGAACTATAAGAGATAATAATGATGTAATTTTCTTAAGCCACCTAACTTTGATGTGATTATACTTAGAAAACAGAATATTGTAACATAATAAATCTGTTCATCCATGATGAGTTAAAAAAAAAAAAAAACTGATGCCTAAGAGCCTCAGAGCCAAGACTGGCATCCTAGGGGAACAGGGTCATTTTTCTAGGGGTGAGCTTATTACTTCCCTTTTGAGTATCAGTCTTCTGTTTTGTACAAAGACTATCATTTCATCTCTCCTGGGGATTTTGAGGCCAACTTGGACCTTGGAACTAAAATGCCTACAGGGGGCTGCAAGACAGTCACAGTCCCTCCACGAGCCCTGTCTGTATCCCTAGGGCTGTGCCCCACATTGCAGGGCTGGGCCACCCTTTGGCATTGCTTCCTTATGGGGAGGGCATCACACATATTTCTCCTTGGAAGCAATGAGCAAGGGCCTGGGGCACTGCACCTCCACAGAGCTGGGATGATTCTGTGAGCCTGTCGCAGGCAGTGCTGACAGTGAAGAACACCTTTCTTGTGTTACAGACACTACTACCCACAGTGTGCAATCATGAAAACACCAAGGGGAAAGGAATGCTGAGACAGGGCGAGACAGGAGAGGACTCGGAGGAACTCGGACGAATCCAAGATGTGTGCGCTTGCTACGAGCAGCATTAGGTCCAACAGTAAAAGGCTGGCAGCAGGAATGCCAAATACTGGGGAATAAATTAACTAAACTGTGCTACATGAACCATTACAAACCAGGGCTGGAGTCAATGATGATCTTATTGCTTGAAGATTCTATCATATCTATTCACTCATAAATATGTAACAAGAGCCTGGTTCTGTGTTGAGTACTTGATACAGTGGTAATATAAAGTAGAAGAAAACAAGTAGCAAGTGAACACATACACGATGCCCCAGTGATTCCACTCCTAGGTATACACACAACAGAAAGGCAGACATATATGTACCAAAAGACATGAACAACCAGCAACTCGGGAGGCTGAGTCAGGAGGATTGCAAGTTTGAGGGGAGGCTCAACAACTTAGTGAGACCCTTGGCAACTTACCAAGATCCTGTCTCAAAATTAAAAATAAATAAATAAAAAGAGCTGGGCATATAGCTCAGTGGTAAATCACCCTGGGTTTAATCCTCAGTACCAAGAGGTTAAAAAAAAAAAAAAAAAAAAAAAACCAGACATGAACAAATATATTCATAGAAGTATAGGCTAAGTATCCCAGATCTAAAATGCCTGAGACCAGGATTTTGAATTTTTCAGATTTTGGAATATTTGTGGACATATAATGAGATATCTTGGGGAAGGGACCCAAGTCTAAACATGAAATTCTTTTGTGTTTCATATGCACCTCATGCACACAACTTAATTTTATGCAATATTTTAAACAATTTTGTGTATGAAACAGAGTTTCATGGTGTGGAACTTTCCACTTGGGGCATCAAGCTGACACTCAAGAAGTTTCAGATTTGGGAATATTTCAGATTTCAAATTTCCAGTCTAGGTAGGCTCAACGTGGAGTGTTGGTACATGCTCCAATCTGAAAACAACCTCAAAATTGAACCACAATAGAATAAATAAATTGGCCTAATGATACAATGTGGGAAATTTGGATGAAATGGTGCAATCTACCAAGAAGCAGACACTTTGTGCCCAGTTAGTCCATTATGTAGGCTCCACAGTAAAATGTGCATGGGTTTTTGGAGAAGTCATAAGTAACTAAAATATCCATGCATCTGTAAATAACTCAAGGTTCTTCTTTTAACAACCAGGCCATATTTCTCCAGGACCAACCACCAGGCCAGCCTCTGCGATGGCTTCCAGCCCCTCAATGAACCTACAGAAAGAGGCGGTTCTTGTACCTCACCCTTCGCACTTTTTCCAAATTCCTGTCTTTGCTGTTTTATTGACAACAGTCAACAGTCTCTTTCTCTTATGTACACAAGTAAAATTTTATGCAGAAAACTATGTATCTCTAAAATGTTTTTGTTTACAAAAAGAATAAATGAAAAATTATTGGTACACATAACATAGAAATCTCACAAATAACATGTTAAAAGCAAAAGAAGCCAAACAAAAAAGAATACATACCAAAGGCTCCATTTCTGCCAAGTTTTAATGAGGATAAAACTGATCTATGGTGTTAGATATCAGAATAAATGCTTACTTCCATGAAAACAGGAAACGATAATGACAGAGAGCATCAAGGGAGGAGGGTCCCAGAATTTTCTGCTTCTTAATCTGGTACATCCCTATGTTCATTTTATGATGATTCACCAGAGATACACTTGTGATTAGCATACATTATTATATCTAATACATATACAATGTTGCAATTATATTGTAAATATAATACATAAAAATATACAAGCATATACTATATATATAGTAATATATACTAATCACAAGTGTATATTTATTTCTATGGTGATATTTCTCTATATGTAATGTTTATTAAAATTTTACATAAAAACCTAAAGAGATGATAGGAAACATGAAAACTAAAAATGTAATTTGACCACTTTAGGGCTGAAGGAGCACAGAGGTTGAAGACACACACACACACACACACACACACACACACACACAGGGTTCTGAAGGACTTTATTTCTGGAATGATCTCCTTGCTCTCCATCACTAGGATTAATTTCTCCCTCTAGACTGGATTGTCTGAATGCTAACATGTTCTATTATTTCCCATTTGGCAAAGAAAAACAAACAAAAACCACCGCCAGCCCCTGGCTCTGCTGCAGCTGGCCCCTTGATCACGCTGTGTGTTGGCCTGCTTGCTGTCATGTCTAGGACCGCGGGCTCCTCTCCGCCTGCTACAGCGGGGCTTCCATTCCCTCCAACCCACAGCAGATGCTCTCAGCATGTCACAGGGGGCCGTCCCTCTGACAGCCACTTGCCCATCCTCACACTACTCAGCCTCCCGGAAGTATTAGGCACACCTACTTCCTTCTGCACTGGAAGCCATCCCTCCCTAGCTAGCTTCCCATCTCACTGGCTGCTCTTCTTCACCTCTGCTTGACTCCTAGATGTGGCAGAACTCCTAGGTCTTCACTTTTTTCCTACCTCTACTCTTTCTCAAGGAGAGCTCAGTAAGCCCTGTGGCTTTCAGTTCCCTCCCTGTGCTGATGACTCTCAGATACTTATCTCTAATCCCTAGTTGTTATGTTGACGTGGATGTCTTACAGGAATCTAAAAATTACCCTGCCAAAAACTTGACGTGCCTCCAAAGCTGATCCTATTCCTACCCAACTCATTCCCATCTCATGAACTACATGACCATTCACCTCATTATTTATGTTCAAGAGCCTCGTTATACCTTAAAGAGCCATCCTGGATCACTGTCTTACACCCTGCATCCAGCATCAGTAAATCTTGCAAGACAGAGCCATGACTTGGCCCTCTCCTCCCTAACACAGCAGTCCAAGCCACCGTTCTCTCACAAGAGCCTCCTAACCATGGACTCTTCACATAGCACCACAGTAGACTTTTAAAACTGTAAACTCCCCAGTTCCACGGCCTTTGGAATAAAACCCAACAGTTTTGTCGTGATCAGCTCCAGTCCACCCTCAATTGCTCTCGATTCCTCATCCATTCTGCTCTGACCACAGCTCTGGTTTCTTCTGCCCCGCACACACATCCCATGCTCACTCCCAAAGACAGTTCCTCTCCTGGAGCACACTCCACAGAATTCCATGGTCACCCTCTCTCACTCGATGTCACTTTCTCAGAAAGGTCTTCCCCACTCACCCTACTGAACAGGATTCTGTATCTCTTCCCCTTTTGCCTCCATATCTGGTTTCCCAGGAATGCATTGTTTGTTCTTATCTCTGCTTTAAATCACAGTACTGCCTTAGTTAACCTGTTAGCACCATGGGGGACAGTGAGTTCCATGGGAGCAGAACAAGAATGTAGAGTCATCTCTTAGTATTCACAGGGGACTGGTTTCAGGACCCCCTGCAGATACTGAAATCTTCGAATGTTCAAACCCTTATAAAAAGGTGTCGAATTTGCATGTAACCTACACAAACCCTCCCACGTACTTTAAATCACCTCTAAATTATAATGCCTAATACAGTGTAAATGTTATGGAAATAGTTGTTACAGTATATTTTCTTGGGAACAATGACAAGAAAAAAGCCTGTATATGTCTGGTACAGGCACAATTTTTCCCCAAAATATTTTTAATCCATGGTTGGTTCCATTACCAACATGCATCCTGCAGAAATGGAGGGCCACTGTGTTATGGATGGAGGATCATGGATAAGGGATGAGGGGCAGAAAGGCAGGTCATGGAAGTCCGTATTTGAAAGAGGAACAAAGAGGTGAAAATGCTGACTAAAACAGAGCGTAAAATATTCATAAGAGCTGCAATAAAATTTTTTTCTACACTTAAAAAAAAGATGAATAAAACTCTCATAACACTGTCTACTCAAGGCTATGAAATGTCAACACTTTAAAGGGAAGGAACAAAGGCTGTTACATAAAATGAAAAGAACTTCAGCAAAATGTAGCCCACATACCCTTTTCCTGGTTGCAGAGGCTGTTTGGGAGGACAGGAGAGTCAGGCACCTGAGCCAGGGAGGGGCAGGGGGCAGAACTCCAGGACAACAGGCTTCCCCTCGTGCTGTTGCCATTGTTGCTCCCGAGCCTCATGAGCCAGTGGTCAGACAAGGAGGAGCTGGTGGAGCCTGTGGAGGAAGCACAGAGAGGGAGGCTGGACCCAAAGCATCCCTTTGGGCCCCAGGGGAGCTTCCCAAGTCCAGGTTCCTATTCCTACCACTCAGCCCTGGAACCATAGAACCAGAACAGAACTACAGATACAAAAGTGAATGACCAGAGGGGAACCTGCGATGGGCATCCATGTGACCAAGATTCAAGTTCAGAGAGAGGCATTTGAGCACAGAAGGCAAAGAACAGCTGGGGATTTTGCCAGTTGGTAGAGTACTTGCTACCATGCACAAGGCCCTGGGTTTGAAGCACCACGAAAGAAGAATGAGAAGAAAAGAAAAGAAAAGAAAAGAAAAGAAAAGAAAAGAAAAGAAAAGAAAAGAAAAGAAAAGAAAAAGAAAAAGAAAAGGAAAGAAAAGAAGGAAAGAAAGGGAAAGGAAAGAAGATACACTGATGAGTATTAAAATGCTTTTCATGAAATTATTGATTGCCCAACTCTGGCTTCCTAAATAAGCTTTTCATTTGCTTTTGCAGAACCCAAGGGCTTTATTATTCACATCAATAGTCACAGACAGAGTAACAGCATTTTATCCCCAGGACCCACGGCCCCAGTTCACATAGGTCAACATATAATAGCTATATCGTAGGAGTGTAGCCCAACTTCAGGGAAACCAAATCTTTTTTAATAGGCATTAAGGCTGCCTACCTATCCTTTGATTTGGAGGAGACATTATTACACTGAAAAGTAAGAAAATCTACCTATCTCTTACATGCTAAGTGTTTATTCTTCTTTGAATGTCTACCTTCTACAAATGAAAGTCAGACTTGCATTAGATTTTATAATAGAGCTGCTGAGGGCTCTTGTTTTTATAGTCATTTTCAAACAATAGAAGAAAATCAGATTCTTTTTTTTTTTTTTTTTTTTTTTAAGTGCTCTCTTTTCCCTAAGATAAGGATGGCCACTTTGCAGAGTGGAACAAGTCACACGAACGGGTCAGCTCTGGCACTTCTCCTGCTAGAACTCCAAGCAAGTTTAAGGCTAACAAATTAGTTGCTGGGGTGCCGCTAAGCAGCTACATTTTCTAGAAAGGCCCTGTACCCCTTATAACTGTTCTTCCCTTTATAACAGGGTTAATCAGGTTTGTTTGGCGTAAGTTTAATTAAATCTGGCTTGATATGTCTGAGACTAGGAAAAAATGGAATCACACACCCCCGAGTATCACAAGTCCTGCATACAAATACTCCTTTCCCCTTTCTTGACTTGGACTATATCCATCCCTCATCCTGACAAATGGGCTATTGGCCTATGGGGCTCAGACTTTTATTTTTTTTAACTAGGGATTGAACCCAGGGGCATTATACCACTGAGCTATATCTTCAACTCTTTTTAGTTTTATTTTGAATCATTAAATTGTTGAAGCTGGCCTCGAACTTGCAATCCTCCAGCCTTAGCCTCCTGAGTCGCTGGGATTCCAGGCATGTGTCATGACACCTGGCTTGGGGGCTCAAATTTTTAGAGAAGCAGTCACAGTCTCCTCTTTTCAATCCTCACCTATCTTTTTGGTCCCGGATACTCAATGAAACACTGTCACAATTCTTAAAGTGACTTCCCAAACTCCTTCTAATGAGCAGCTGTACCCACCTCTCATGGAGCTGCTGGCTGACCAGGGAGGGATGCTGTTTCGCTTCTGATAAAACAGGATGTAAGCCCCTCTGGTATTGACCTCATCTTCCCGAAGTGGTTCCACCATGCTGTCATCGTAACTGTACCACTGGCCATCCAGAGAGTTCCGGCAATAGGCTGCAAAGGTCCAAACCCCAAGTCTCAATTATCAGAGCCCCAAAGGGCAGGAGGACATGTTGCACTGGCATAGCTGAAAATGGACAGGCTTATAACAGAATGAGAAAAAGAGTCATTTGGGGGCAAGAAATGAATTTTGTGGAATCAGAAAAAGTCAATAGGTTATAGTCCCTAATTCTTTTTTTTTTTTTTTTTTTTTTTGGTACTAGAGATTGAACCCAGGGGCACTCGACCACTGAGCCACATCCCCAGCCCTATTTTGTATTTTATTTAGAGACAGGGTCTCACTGAGTTGCTTAGGGCCTCGCTAAGTTGCTGAGGCTGGCTTTGAACTCGCGATCCTCCTGTCTCTGCCTCCCAAGTGCTGGGATTACAGGCGTGTGTCACCTCGCCCGGCTCCTAATTCTTAATGATAAAGAACACTGCTCAGACTGAGTTGGATCCTTATGCTGCAGCCCTTCCACAGGCAAAAATCTCCCACAAAAGGGAGCCCCATATTATGTATCCAGACAATATAGTCGACATTCACCCCAATTCTTCTGAAAAATTTCAAAATGCACATCTGTAATGAAGGATGCAATAAGTGAAAATGAGAATCACAGCCAGGATTTTGGTAAACTTTTCTATCTAAGAACTGGAGTCAAACATTTCAGGAAAGATAATAAATATGATTCTCGCCACCTCCCAAGTAACAAAAAACATCCCTTTTCTTGCCCTTTATATTTCAGTGAACAATACCAAAACCCACTGATGTGGAAGTTAACAACTCCCTCTGTAAAGGACCAGATGAGCAAATAGTTCAAGCTTACAGGTCACATACAGTCACATATGCTCTCTGCCACATATTCCTGCTCTTCTTTTTTCCACCTGAAGAGTCATAAAACTTATAAGGCTCTACAAAAACAGGCCCTGGACAGAATATGACCCATGGCCCATAGTTTACTAACCTCTGCACCCATCTGGGCCAGGCACCGAGGAATTCACCTTTGTTCTTCTTTTCTCTTCCCACAAGACCCAAACCAAAGGTCATTCTTACTGATTCTACTTCTAAAACATGTCTTGAATACGCTGTCAATATCCAGTTCACACTGTTGCTCACTTGAGGCCCAGAAACATTCTCCTAAATATAATTCCAACTTCCAGTTTGTTGGAATCTACTGTCTATCCATCCTCCATAAAGCAGAGCAACTATTTTAATTTGTGCACTAGGCTATGTTGTTACTTCTCTACTTAAAACCTTTAAATGGCTTCTGTGACATTGTAAGGATGTTTACTAAGATCCTTGGAATCATGAAAGTTATAGAAAGTCTTTTTCTATGTGGACAGCTCCTGGGTAGCTTGAGAAAGGGACCAGTAACCAGAAAGACCAAGGCAGGATTTGTAAATTGAGACTTTCAGCCAATGAGACAAAAAAAAAAAAATCCAAGTTCAGAAATAGACCCAAACATAAAGATGTAATATCTGATGTTAGAAAGAGCATTATAAGGAATTAGGCAGATTTTTTAATTAGTCATGGTCTTGGGGCAAATTGGTATCTTCTGTGAGTGTGTGTGTGGGGGGTGGTGATTAGATCTGTCTGTCTGTCCCTCTCTCTCTCTCTCTCTCTCTCTCTCCCCCCTTCCTTCCCTCTCCAGAGCATCATGAAACTCCAAGTAGCAGATTTAAAAATAAAAAATCTAAAAACCCCAATATTGCTAGCAAAAAAGCAAAATAAAAAGGTTTTCCACACATGACTCAAAATCCAAATGTCACACAAGAAACAATTGACAAGTGGGCTAAATAGAAAAAATAAATTAAAAACCTCTGCACAGCAACAAGGCAGACCACCGGGAGAGTCAACTGGCAGAAAGCAGGGAATGCTGCAACAGTCAGTTTGAAAAACAATCAAAGGACATGAACAGAAAGTTCACAGAAAAGAAACCATGATGACTGTTAGATGAAAAGAGGCTCAAGCTCACTCAAACTTAGTCAGATGTCATTTCCTCCTCTAGACTGGCAAAAATCCAGAGGTTTCACAGTATATTCTACAGGAGAGGTTATAAAGAGACAAGCACTCTTTTACTGCTGGGAGGAGTAAAAATTTCCTACAACCCTCTATGCAGGGAAATTCGATAGTATTTGTCAAAATGCAAACCCAGTAATGGAGAACTTGCTGGCATGCAGGAGGCCCTGGGTTTGATAGACAGCACCAAAAACAAACAAACAAACAAACAAAAAACAGAACAAGTTCTCCCCCTTCTGAGAATTGATCCTACCTATAAGCTTGCACCTGTAGGAAATGACATACCTAAAGGGTTAGCACAGCAATAGTGGCAATAGCAAAAGAATAACCCAGGTACAAAGTCCATCTACAGGACACCTGTGTAATGAATTCATACACCTATTCGTACCTTTAGAGAAGACGATGGTGAAACTTTCTGTAAATCTATAAAGATTTTCAAGACAGATTTTAAGAGGTGACTTAAAAAGAAAAAAGCCAGGTGTAACACAGAAAAAAATAGTACTTTTACTTAACTTAGGGGATGAAGAGGAAATACCCAAAAGGAACATATTCAAGCATATATGACCATATACTCACAATTGCCCGCATTCACATAAAGAAAGCATGAAGAATAAAAAAGGAACTATTAAAAGTAGTTATCCATGACAGAGGAGGGGGCAGATAAGGGACAAAGATGATATCCAGACTTTTCACCGTCCACCTTTTTTAGGCTGTGAGTTCTGTGTACGGGAACAGTGTTCCACCACTATTGAACATATTGAAAATGAAACAGAAGGCATTTCAGATTTCTAAAAATGTCCATTTCTGACATGTAGTGAGATGGCCATACTTCCAGAAAGCAGAAAGGAACAAACTCACAATGTCGAGAAAGACACTAGGAGTCTCAGATTTTGAGAGTCCAGAACACAGATGCAGTGGCGTTACCTCTCCAGCTGGCTGAGGGAGTCCAATCCCGAGTGAGGGCTGCTGCAGGGGAGAGGCGGGAAGGGAGCCTGCACCAGACGCAGCCCCAAAGGCTCAGATCTGCAAGTCAACTACCTAACTACTGGGTGCTACAAAAGGCTGGGTGAGGTGGTGGCCAAAAACAAAACCAGATGCTCTGACCAAGAAACGGGACAAGAAGTTAAATCATGATAGCCATGATTTAAAAAAAAAAAAAAATGCAGGGATATGGTTAGAAGACAAAGCTGAAGCAATCTCCCAGGGTACAACAAAAGAGACAAGGAGATGGAGGAGTGAAAGTGACAGACTACTGTAGAGTGTCTGAGTTTCCGAAGTGCTGCTGTAACAAATTACCCTACACCCAGCTACTGACAACAACACAGATTTACTAGTGTGGAGTCCAGGGAGTCAAAAGTCCAAACAGGTCTCCAGGTCCCCAGGGCTGTATTCCTCCTGGTGGCTCTCAGGGAGAATGAGTTTTCTCATTTTTCCAGCTTCTCAATGCTACCCACATTCCCTGGCTCCGGGATCCTTTCACCTTCAAAGTCAGTGAAGGCTAGTTGAGGTTGAGTCCCCATCTGCATCACTGACCTCCTACCTTCTCCTTCCACATTTAAAGGACCCCGTGATTATATTTGACCCACACAGCCAATCCAGGAGCATCTCTTTATCTTGAGGTCTGCTGATCAACTACCTTGACTCGCTCCTTGCCAGGTAAAACAACATAGTCACAGGTTCTAAGCCTTAGGATGTGGACATATTTGGGACATCATTATTCTGTCCACCACAGACAGGGAATGTCCACACACACACACATGAAGTAATGCAATGTACAGAGTCATTCATTGCAGTACAGGTTGAGCACCCCTACTCTAAAAATCTGAAATTCACAATGCTCTAAAAATTCAAAAATTTTTAAGTGTTGACATGATGCCCCAGATGGAAAATTCCTCACCTGACTGCATATAATGGGTCACCATCCAAAAGCAGGCACTCTAAAAATATCGTATAAAATTACCTTCAGAGTATGCATATGAGATGTGTATGAAACATAAATGAATTTCGTGTTTACACATGGGTCCTCTCCCCAAGATATCACATTACAAATGCGAAAATATTCTGAAATCTGAAAAAAAAAATCCAAAGTAATTCTAGTCTGAAGCATTTCAGATAAGGGATACTCAATTGTATTATAGTGAAAGTTTGGAAACAACCGAAATGTCCATGAGTAGGAGATTGGTAAAATAGACTGTGGTACATGCATACCATGAAATACTAAGCAATTGTTTAAAACTAAGAACAGCCTAAGTCTCTACGTACCAATATGGAAATAGCTTGAAGGTGTGTTAGTAAATGAAAAACGCCAGGAACAGAATTAGGTATACCATATTCTACCCTGGGTTTAAAAGTGTGGGAAGTGAAGCTTAGGAATGTGTATCTGCTTGTGTTTGCATACAGAAACTCCGGAATGACACAGAAAACCAATAAAAATGGTTTGAAGCCCAATGGATAGGAGTCAATTTTAATAGCAACACTGTTCGTTGTATGTGTGTGTATGTGTGTTTTTAACATCATTCTCATTTTTTGAGCCATAGGAATATAACTACTTTAATAATTGAATTTTAGAAATAAGCAAAGACACATACCACATGATCTCACTCATGTGGAAACTAAAAAAGTTGACCTCATAGAACAGAATAGTGGTTACCAGAGACTGGGGAAGGAGTGATGAGGAAAGGGTGATCGCTGGGTACCAAGTCACAGTTAGGAGTAAGAAGTTTTGGTGCTCTATTGTGCAGTTAAGGTGACTATAGGTAATGACAATGTGCTGTAATTTTCAAAAAGCTACAAGAAAAGATTTTGACTGTTTCACTCTAAAGAAATGATGAATGTTTGAGGAGATTGATATGCTTACCCTGATTTGAACACAATATAATGCATATATGTATCAAAGCATCACATGGTATATACCCTAATAATTTTTTTATTTTAATTTTTTTAAATGAACACAAGGAAATTTCCAGATCTGAAGATCAGGCACAAGGTCCTCTGAGTGCCCAGCAAAAAAGAATGAAATCATCCACATGAAGGTCAGCCTGTAAAATCCAGAGCACCAATGATAAAGAACCTGAAAGCTTCCAGGAAGAAAAAACATCCAGGTAAAAGAACAGAAATGAAACTGGCCTGATCCATTTCAACACCAAGCCTTCCATTCCATTCTCATGATGCATCCCTGTCCAAAGATGGACAACAACCATCCACCTAGAATTCTATGTCCAACCAGGCTGTTAATCAAGGGTGGGAAAAAAAGCATTTTCTGAATGCAAGGACTCAAAATGTATGTTCCCATCATCCTTTCGTAGGAAACTGCTAGAAGGTGTGCTTCCCCTACAATAAAGAAGGTGGTGCTCATCTACAGCATCCTCTGCAGTTTGGGGATTCAAGGTAGAAGTCATTCATCTCTGCAGGGCAGAAACCATGGAGCTAAATCTGAGTGGCGCAGAGCTCTGCCATTTAAGCAGCAGTATGGGATCATCAGGAAAAAGATCCTGCAAGGTGGCACAGAGGAGAGACCCTGGCCCAGATCACACCTGGGGCTGCACTGGCTACAGACACTGTCCTGCTTCCACCCTTGCCAGTCCCCTCTTCCCCTTGGGCTCTTCCATCCCTGGATTTAGTAGTAAGATTTTTTTCCCAGGAAAATGGTGGCATACAGTATAAGCAAACAGATCCTGTGACATTCTAAAGAAACTGGGTCCCTTCTCACCGGCTCAAAATTGCAGATTTTTTTTTTCTTTAATGCTCACCCCCAGAAAGGATCTGGATTTTGCATTTGATGAGACACTTTACTGGGCACACACATGCCAACCCTTCCCATCCCTACGTTCCCCCCTGATTTTACATCAGTGTTCTCAATTTATGCTGGAGGTACCCCATGAGTTTACACATAAGAAGCCAGCAAATACGTCCTGTTGAATGACAAGACCCAAGTTCCAGTTGTCCTTATTTTCATCACTAATGTGTGCACAGGGACTAATTCATCTATGATGCTCACTGTCAAAAAAAAATATGAGGTTAATACAGCAAGAAAGATGTCTCCCCAGATATAGATGGATTGCAAGAATTTCTGTTGAGCTATTTTTAGCCTTGAGAAGGGAGACTGCAGAAGTGGCTGGACAGAATGGTGCTTCAGGCTATGAAGATGGCAAACCTCTCATCTGGTGCAGAACAGCTATAGGAGATGGGAAGGTACTGGACAGCACTACAGGAACAGCACGGTGTCCACCTTAACTTCAGTATGGCCAGACCAGCCTCCACCCTCCAACCCTCCTCTTTTTCTACTCATGTGCCCCCTGACCTGTTACCACATTCTCATTTCTCTCTCCCCATGGTGAGCATCTGTCCTCCATGGAAGACAGCATGTCCTAACCTCTCAGAAACAGAAGGATTACGCAGATCAGCCTCCACTATGACCCACACAATGGTCACTCAATTGCTGCTCCTACCAATAGCTCTTCTGCAGGATTTCTGTGGTCACTGAGATATTTTCAAGGGACAAAAGCAAGAAATGACATAATCAAGAACAGTGATGGGTCATGATGCTCTCTAAAACATTTACGGGGAAGATTGTGAACCACTGAGAGAATTGCTAGGTAATTTGCTTCTGTTTTTCGATTCATCTGCAGCTCCCAACTTCTCCAGATGAACAGAAAGGAAACTTACCCCACAGAATAAAAAGATACCAGATCTGATAAGATTTCTTGTGTTGAATCACAGATGAGGTTAAACTTCATTCTCTGGGTTCCAATAATGATCGTCCTACATTTGACATGCCTGAAAATTTGGGCAGTAACTATATTTCAACCATGAACTTAACTCAGCATCAGCTCTACAGGTGAGACCAGGCACCCTCCTCTCTTGCACACATTCTGGTGTGCACTTGGGAAGGAGTTAGCCACGCCAATGCCCAGTCAGTATTCAGGAGTGCCAATTCTTTTGAGGCTCAGGCCACATAGCCATGGCTGTCACATGCAAGAGGCAAAGCAAGGCTCACCTGTGTAATGCCCACCTTGCAGACTGCCGTGGTGGTTGCAGACCGCGTACAAATCATACAGGAAGTCCAGTGGGTAGGTGGTGGGCAGGCAGGCCGGCTGCTTCCAGGAGGGCCAGGGGCCTGGCACTGGCTTGGAGCTGGTGCTTCTCTGGGCCACATGGGGAGCCATGTTGAGCCCAGAAAGTGGGAACTTCACCAGCGTGGAGAGCTTGTTCCTTCTCTCTCCCACTTGACAGAACCTTTTGAGGTGGATGATGAGGATATCAGGCAGGGTCCATAGACTCAGCTTCACCATGCCCCGCTGGAGGACTTTACAGTGGGGGCATTTCCATGCGTCATCCTGGGCCAGCTAAAAAGGAAGCCACCAAGACCATGAGGCCTTCACCCACCGCAAAGCAGCCAGCCCCCTTCCCAGCCTGGGTGTGACCCCAGTGCGAACTTGCTCCTCCTTGGTGTAGAACTGAAAACATTCATCCAGGGTACAGCTGGGCTGCTGGTGTGTCTGCTGCTGCCGCCATACGCTCTCTGCATCCTGGACCCGCTCCTCCTGGAGGCTCCCAAACAGGCTGTGTGGAAGGAGAGGACACCTGTGGTGTTCCGAGCCTCAGAGTCTGTCTCTCCTCACAGCAAAGCCAGGCACAGCACCAGCGGGGCCAAGTTACAGGTTCCTAGGAACCTCTGCATTTTGTGGCTCTGCTCACACTCTATCTACAGGAATCAGCTGTCTCCCCCACCAGCTCCTCAAGGAACCAAGTCTCAGGCTCATTCCCCTTTGTTTTCCTCTGTCCTAAGACAACGCCTTGTACCTGGTAAGGGATCATTAAACACTTGGACTCAAAAACATCCTTTTTCAAAGTAAGACTCATGCTTTGTAATGAAGAGCCTGAACTAGAGGTAGTCGGCCTGGGTTCCAATCCCAGGTCTGTCTTATATGAGCTGGATGACCTTAAGCAATTGCTTAACCTCTCTGTGCCTTGGTTTCTATCCAAGAAATGCAGAATTCAGCAGTACTTATCTCGTAGTACCCACACACACGATGTCATGAAGATTAACTAAATTGCTTAGAGCAAACAAAGTGCTAAGAGCAGTGAGGGCTACCTGAGCATTTGCGACTCCAACTGCCATGATGACTGTTCCTACCACGACTACTTATGCACGGACAGTTCTCACTCAGGTTTGTTAAAGAAACAAGGCACATCGCATCAAGGATGTGTGCACACCACCGGATGGTGGTATTGGGGGAAACTGGGCCCGTGGAAGATTTGTGGGTGCAGGCAGGCCATCTCAGTTCTGGGGGAGGTCAGTTCTATGGACTCACCACTCCTTGGCAGAGCTCTCCCACTCCACGGCCAGCTTGATGTGGGGTGGCCCTCCTGGCCTCCTGAGGTGCAAGGCCCTATGGAGAGAATAAGGAGCCCATCAGAAAACACAGAACTTCCCATAGCTCACAGGGCTCGACAGCCTGCCTCCAAATGCAGACACCCCAAATGACTGTAAACTGAGGCGAGCTAGCTGGGGGGTCGCTAAGTGTGCTAACGGCCTTGTCCTAAACCTACCTCTTCATGCTCTCCCCTTATGCCTGTGGGAGCTTCTGGGTTGTAGGACTTTTTGAATACTACAAGGGCACAGATCCACTGTCCCTCTGCAGCCCCAGTTACCTTCTCAACGTCTTCATAGGGCAGTTCTGCAGAACATCCCAAATACACATCACTGATGAAGACCCAGGAGACCTTCTAACTTCCCCACACCACAATGCAGAAGGAGCACCCTCAAGTCCATCCACACAACCTAGAAAAGTCTTCTCCTTCCAAACCCTCCAATGTACAGAAAGTCTCAGTGTGAGTCAACCTATATCTCTTCCCAAGTGCCGGGACTCAGCCTATTCCAGAAAAGGCTGGTTAATTTAACATAGAAGAGAAAGGACCAAAAAGAAGTGGAGAGTGTGAGATTTTGCTCTGAAATCAAGGACAGCAGATATAAGTGGTGGTGAAGTCCAAACCCAAAAGACTGTTGAGAATTTATACCAAGACAAAAGGGGAAAAGTCAGATGAGTCCCAAACTGTCACCAAGATGACTTGATACAAGTTCCCAAGGGTGGAATAGTCCTAGGGCGGAGGCAGAATAGAAGAGGTAGAAGAGTCCTAGGGTGGAGTCATGGTGCCTTCCTGCACCACTGAGAACAGGGAGCCAGGATCAAGGTGTGGCTGGGAGAAGTTCTCCAGCTCAGGGAGCCCGGTGGGTTCAGGGCAAACACTGAGCATCCCTCCTCATCTTTCTTTCATATATCAGTGAAAACGAAGCCTTGGGCAGGTCACTGCCTTCCTCCTCCCTCCCTCTCTCCTTCCCACGGAAGGGGAAGTGCCTTTTCTGGTGGGTGTGGTGGGGAGGAACCAATCAGCTCTGCCCCTCTCGTGCCGCCTTTCCATGACCTAAAGCATTCTCAGGCTGGCAATCTCCCTCACCCAGGCCTTGGGCTTCCTGGAAACAGCTCTGCCCCTGAGATGAGTGACAAATATTTGATTCAGAGGAGATATTTTGGGAGGCCCTCCATCTAAGCCCCTTTCTTAAACCCCAAACTCCCCATTTCTACCACAAAGGAGGGCTGCAATTGGGAAGCTCTGCCTTGATGGTGAGGGAGTAATTTAATTCTGGGGTAACATAATTGAAGGTCTGAGTTGGATTCCTATCTGAGCCACATCCTGTTAATCAGTCTATCAATCGGGCCACAGAAGGGGCAGAGGGAAGGCTGTAGCCCAACATTTGCTCTTTACATGGAAGGAATCATTGGTTGGACAGTTTCATCTCCTCTGATTACAGCCCTGATTCAGACAGGAAAGAGGACATTATTTGATACACAAGGAGAGCCATTATGTCAAGCATGGAGGGTACACAAACATCTCTACCCAGAAGGAGCTAATGAGGGAAGCACACAGAGATCACTGCAATGCACCCACTGTGTATGTGGGGACTCAGAGGAAGCGCCTGGCTGCTCTGGAGCAGGTTAGCAGGTGTTAGCCAGGTGACAGGTGAGGGGGGAAGGACTGCACAGGTAGAGAGGCATGGTGAGTGGCAGGCCATCTGGTAAGAGGAAGACTTCATCCTTGATCATGAGGACATTGCCCAGTGGACTCTGAAAGGCCACAGAAGCATGTGAAACAGACAAGTAAGAAAATAGACCAAGGAGGGGCATGCTGACCTGGAAGCAGGTTAAGTTAAATAGGAAGCCTCCAGAGCAACCCGGGTTAGAGGTGAGCAGGGCCTGAACTCATACAACAATGGTCACCATGGAGAGGAGGGAATCAACCTGAAAAAGCACCAGGATTTGGACAAACAAGACCTGGTGACAGACTGAGTATAAAGAAAAGGTGAGAAGGATGGATCAGGGATGATCCCCAGGTTCCTAGCTTGGGTTCCTGAGTAAGTGGCAGTCACCAAATAGACAAAGAAGATAGGAAGAAGAGAGGCTTAAGCAAGAAGAGTTCAGATTAGCAAACATTCAGTGTCTATGAGACCTTAAAGTAGGACAAGCAGGTGTGCATCTAGGAGAAAAATCTAGGTTGGAGATGTAGAACTGGGGACCTCAACCTAAAGAGAGCTGACAGAACCAAGAGCAAGGTCATCTAAAAGTGGAACACAGAAGGAGCAAGCAGGGGGTCAAAGGTAAAACATGGAGGTCCAACAACATTTGAAGGTCCCAGAGAGAGGGAGGAACACCTCAAGGAGACAAAAAAAAATTCTAGGAGATAAATTTCTATGTTATATCCATTCAATGGAATATTATTCAGACTTGAAAAGGAAATTCTGACATGCCAGAAGGATGAAAAAATTCTGGAGATAGATGGTGGCAATGGCTATACAACAATCAATGCACATGTATTTAATGCCACTGAGCTAAACAGTTAAAATGCTTAAAGTGATGCATTTTATGTCATGTACATTTTATCACAATTTTTTAAAAGAAAAAAATTTCTGGAACCAGAAGGTGCTAGGATAGGCAGGCAAAGAAAGGCTGAATGGAGGCCATGCTGGCTTTGTCCTCCAGCCCCAGTTCACAGCCTTCAAAGTTTAGGGCCAATGGTTGAGTGGCTCCTGTTGGATTCAGTAGCACACCTCTTTGAATAAATACGGGTATTTTAGTTAGACCAATCTGGATTCAAACTTGGGCTTGCCTGTTAACTAGTTGTGTGAATGTAAGGAAGTAACTAATCCGCAAAGTTCAGCATCCCCTCACCTTCGAAGTGGCCACAATAGTATTTCTCTGGCAATGGGTTAAAAGAGCAGAAATTCTCTAAAGACCCAACAAGGCTGATGCTGGCGAGGTCAGTGATCAGAATAGCTAGTATTGTGAGCAATTTTATTAACACGTAGCCTCAAAAGAGTCCAAATAAAAAAACATTTGTTTTCTTACCAAACCTGGAGCCTCCTTACCTGTCAACTGCCCAGTGGCACAGTGGCCGACTGTCCTGTGGGGACAAGTAACTGCAGGCCAGGGAAAGCCCCACAACCCGGACAGAGAACAGAGACCCCATGTTCTGCCAAGACAAAAGCAGAGGAGAGGGGTCACCAAGGGGTCATCAAGTGGTCCTTGTGTTGATTTAAACTGGACTCTTATGTAGCGCAAAAATGACTCAAAAAATGTCCATCACTTTTTTCTAGTTTTTTGGGTTTTGCAGTACTAAGAATTGAACCTGGGACACTCTATCACTGAACTACATCCCTAGCCCTTTTTATTTTATTTTGAGATGGGGTCTTGCTAAGTTACCCAGGCTGGTCTTGGACTTGACAGCCTCTCTCAGACTCAAAGTCACTGCAATTACAGGCATGAGTCCCCACACCAGGCGTTCTACAGTGTATTTTGAACATTCCTTTAATAATCAGCATTTAAATTGCCCAGGTTGGCCTTGAACTTGTGGTCCTCTAGTTGATAGGGGGCAGACAAATGTGAGTGGTGGGGACATGAGGCCCACTGCACTGACCCCCACATGCTTTCCCTTTTAAAAAGCAACTTACCTGCAGCCCTGCCTGGCTTAAGTTAATAGGATATGTTACATTCTTTAGCGAGCTACCTGTTATCTGCAGGAGAAATGCAGGCACAAAATAATGCCGATTAGAGGAGCACAAGTTACCCTGAAGGGGAGACTTGAGTGAACTTTTTACAAAGACTAGATCCCAGAACTCAGGTAGATAAGAACATCAAGTAGATAAGGATAATTCCTCCTGACCATAATATCTGTAAGAAGAGGTTCCAATTAGAACTGGTCAGCATGGGCCAAAGTGAGCTAGAGTGGGCACTGTTCTGGGGCCTTGAAAGTTTAATGTCAGTCAGAAGTCAAGAGATAGACCTGAGTGGAACTCTGTAAACTTCCTTGGGACCAATCTCCAATAAAACTGGAGGGCAGGAGAGGCGTGCTGTCCCTCCTCTCTCTGAGAGGACTCACTCTCTCCCTTGAGAGTGTCCGCTTTTTTCTAGCCCTTCTAACAGACTGCTAATCTGAGCAAAATGAAATCTTTCTGACTTGATGGCCAGAATCAGAGTTTGAAGGGGGGGGGGGGCCTTCCTGGTGCTGCCTCAGTTTCCCAGAAAGCCCCAAGCAAAAAAATTTTTAAAAAGGTCGGGAGATGAAACCCAGTGGTAAAGCACCCCTGGGTTCAATCCCCAGAACCAAAAAAAAAAAAAAAAATTCCAGGAAAGATGAATGGTGAGCACTTGGGAAAACAGAATGATCAATAATCCAAAACAGAGGGTCGGGGTGGGGGGTAAGAATAATAACAGAATGAGACAGACATCATTGCCCTGTGTACATGTATGAATGCACAGATGGTGTGACTCTACTTTGTGTACAACCAGAGAAACAACAGCTGTACTCCATTTGTGTTCAAAGGATCAAAATAAATAAATTTTAAAAAAGAAAAAAAAAACAGACTCAAGAGAATTAAGTGGATTCCTTTGTCTGGAGCAGCTCGTACGTGCAGGGAGTGATAGGATGGGAGAACAGGAGGCTGTAGAGGATTGCTAGGACTTGGATATCATTTGTTCAATTTAATTGTTCCCCAAGGGGCCATCATCACTGAAGGCCCATAGGGTCCATAGGGTGGCATCATTGGGAGGTAATAGAACCTTTGGGAGATAAGGTCTTGTGGGAGGTCATTAGGTCACTGGGGTGCATCTAGGAAGGGACTGTGGGACCTCTGCCCATTCTCTCTCTGCTTCACTTGGATCTATAATGATTCTGCTCCTACACACACTTCTACCATGATGTGCCGCCATCTGCTACCCTCGCCAGAACTGAGTCAGTCAGTTCCCATGTCCTTGAACCTCCAAAACTGTGTGCTAAAGAAACCTCTTCTCTTTACAAGTCAGCTTCCTTGGGTATTTCATTGTAGTCGTGAAAAGCTGAGTAGTAAAAGATCTTGAGCATGAAGTTCAGGGAGTTTGCACATTTGCCTAATCTATAACCACATTCAAATTGATCTGTGGCTTCAAAAAAGAAAAATCAATGAGCTGGGCGTGGTGGCGCACGCCTATAATCCAAGTGACTTGGGAGGCTGAGTCAGGAGGATCGCGAGTTCAAAACCAGCCTCAGCAACTTAGCCAGGACCTAAGCAACTCAGTGAGACCCTGTCTCTAAATAAAATACAAAATAGGGCTGGGGGTGTGGCTCAGTGGCCGAGTGTCCCTGAGTTCAATCCCTGGTTCAAAAAAAAAGAAAAGAAAAATCAATGGCTGGAACCAGGTGACTTCAGGGGGACAGATTCAGGGTTGGCCATGGAAGGATATACTTCCTAAGAAGACCATTAACTTCAGTCTGGGGAGAAAACATGTTTCTCTGTCACCCTCCCTGAGCCTCGCTGGTTGTATGGCAAGACCATCTATCAGCAAGGCACCAGCATCTGCATGAAGGCAGCTGACCCTGCCCCCACACAAAGGAGTAGTGCTGGTCACACATGCACAATTTTACAAAGTGACCGTAAAGATGTTTCAGCGATCATAACTTTTTTCATGATTCATGCAAATGAACTCTGTCCAGCAAACTGGTCACTTTCATAAGAAATATTTTACTGTCTTCTATTCTTGGCGGGGGAGATTCATCTCAGAACCTTCAACAGATGTTCACCATGTTTAATGTCTTCTATTCACTGTTAAGAATTTTTAATATATTCTCTTCAAATTATTACCATCTTGAGCCAATATCTAATACAGCATTAAAAAAATGATGGGTTAACTAGGTGGACTAGTCCAGGAACCTCACAACCATTTGGAATAGATATTTCTCACTGAAAAATTATACCTGACCACACATTTACCAATGAATCTATGGGAAAGTATAGGTGGACAAGGTGAAGGTTTCCTGTATTTGAATTTTGCTGGCCCCACTGACGACTTGATTGGTTCCTGAAAAATGATTCCTGAAAAATGGTTCCTGAAATGATTATAAAGATATAGAAGCAAAAGTATACATAAAATACGAGGTAAAGAACCAGGGCAGCTGAGAGAAACATTCACATGAAAGTAGTTTCACCCACTTTCAACAAGCAGCACACCAATTTAGGAGATGGCTAAAGCTATTACTAGATTTTCTGACCTACTTGTGGAGAAGTTAGTTTCTAATTTGGGCACCAAGGCAGATCTGCTCTGTAGTAGGACCATTAGCAAAATCCTTTGGAGATAAAGGTTGGAACAAATGTAGTGAAGGTCCTTAACAAGGCGGCATTTGGTGTAAACCCTAAATCACACTTACGGCTTTTGTTTTCTGGAAAGGAAGGAACATGAATTATTAGAGTTATCTCTGAAATAAGACTGGCATATCGCCCACATGAAAGACTCAAAGAGGATAGTTGGGAAGAAAAAGATTCTGATGCTACTGAGGTGTCCCAAAAAATTTTAATATCTTCTGTGATTATAAATGCCAAATATCAATGATTTTTAATTTTTTTTTTTAATTTGGGAACTACCAATCTGAGAAAAACTGAACGAGACAAAAAGATGTTCCACCTTGAGTCCTTAATCTCAGTTTCTCAAAATTGGACAAATTTATTTTAATAACTAGGCTCTCACATGTGGACAAAATCATCAATTGTAACTTTGAACAGAAATGATGCCTCCAGCCCCATGAAATTAAAAAATCTTTCTGTATAAATTTATTACATTTATAAATTTTACAATTTATTTCAATGTGCTATCCTCCAGGGAAAACTATGGAAAACCATAAATTTGCAAAATTGAGAATAATAATGTAAACACCATGCTTTATTCCAATAGTGTTTGGAAAAAGCTCCATGCATGAAAGGTGTTTTGTAATAATGCAAAGATTAAAACATTACAGGCCATAAAATGGTTACTTTCTTGCACACAAATCCGAGTTGTTTGATAAAGCAATGAACACACTCGTTCGCAGCAAATTCGTCTCTCTCATGAGTCACCCCTGGATTCCACCCTCTTCCCCCAAAGCCACACACACACATACACCACAGTGTGAGAATTTACACTAACCTGTGCAGGAGCCTCACTCCTCATGAGATAGCGGACCTTACTGAGAATGCTCTGCTGGAGTTGGGTCCAGGAAATAGTTCTATCCTCCCTTATCAGGAAAGGTGGTCCAAATCTGAAAATCCACAGAAATCAGGTTATTTCAGCATATTTCAGTATCCCCAATGATACACAACAATCATGAGTGTTTGCTCCACTCGTGGGTTCCTTCCAATTAGATAAGTGAAGAGTTAAAAGTCAAGCACAATACAAAACCACCAATCAGAAAGCATCATTGCATAAGAGACACTGCCTTGAATGTTTCCGTATATAAAAGGCCCAGAGACACAAAGCCAGGGAGACGCTGCAATGTCAACAGGCTACTCAAATGATCAACTGGCAGAATCCACAGTAGCAGAAAGAGATCAGAACATCAGAACCAGAGGAAAGCAGGGCAGAGATAAATCCAGATGACACAACTGTCAACTTTGTATTTGGGGAAAACTCTCATTACTGGAGATGCTTTCCACATCCCAACCTACAGAACTCAATGCAGTGAACTTGAAGTGCAAAGAGAACTGGATGTGCCTATGGCTGTAGGTCCCAGTTCTGCCTGGGCATCACTGGACAAATCACTGACCACTCACTGTTCCCTGATCATGTGAAGATCCAATGGAACAAGAATATGCAGTAAACTTTGCTAAAACACAGCACAAATATAAGGTGATGTGTGTGTGCATGCCCTGAATGGACAGAGCAGTTCATTGAACTAATCCTCTACTATCAAACATCAAGTTGCTTCCAATTTTGTACTTGCTTATGGCAGGAACTACATGTGTTCTTGCACATACACTTTCGCTGTACATGACCAACTGTTCCTTTGGAATAAAGTTCTAGAAGTGCGAGGGCAAGACCAAAGCTATTTATCCCCAAACTGCCCTCCAGAAAAGCAACACCAATTTGCCTGTGAAGCAAGTTCCCAATTCCCAGGACTCTTGCCCGGAATGAGTATTTTCAATTTCTAAAGATCCCTTAATAATTTGAAAGGTTAAGAATAGTATCTTGCCATCTCAATCAGAATTTCTCCTACTAATGGGCTGAATATTTTAACCTATGCCTGCATTTCTTCTGTGAACTCATGTTCATCTCTGTGGTCTCATGTTGATAAGAGTGTATTTATCTCATTAGTTTCAGAGAGGGAGAGCTAAGTTTTACATAATGGACATGAGTCCTTCACCTCTCACATGACATATTTTTCCTCACTTGTCCTTTGCCTTTTAAATTTTCTATTAGTTTAAAATGTTAAGTACATTTTAAAGATTAATCTTTTCCTTTATAGCCTCCTGCCTTATGTGTTAAACAGCCCTCCACCCAAAGAAGTAAATATTCCCTTAAATCATCTTTAAGATAGTTTATGGTTTCCTTTTCTATAATTACCTTTCTGATCAATCTGGCATTTTTTATGTGAAGTTATGGCAAGGATAAAGAACTGATTATTTTAAAAAAAAAAAGGAAATAGTCAATTAGCTCAGCCATATTTACTGAAAATGTGAAATGTCATTCACTTCCTAAAATGTGAAATATATACTTTTTTTGGGGGGGGGAACCAGGGATTGAACTCAGGGGCACTCGGCCACTGAGCCACATCCCCAGCCCTATTTTGTATTTTTTTATTTAGAGACAGGGTCTCACTGAGTTGCTTAGGTCCTGGCTAAGTTGCTGAGGCTGGCTTTGAACCCGCGATCCTCCTGCTCAGCCTCCCGAGTCACTGGGATTACAGGCACCACCATGCCAGGCATATACCATTTTACTATATAATACTTAAAGATACTTTGGACTATTTTAGGACATTGATTTAATTGTATATTCTTCTGTCTATATTATAGTATTTAATAAGTAAAACTTTATTTTAATAATGATTCCCCTTTTTCCTTTCTTCCCCTTTCAATATTTTCTGGCTTTTCTTAACAACTTATTATTCCAGAAAAATTTTACTAAACATATCTATCTTATCAGAATTCCATCTCTCTCTTTTTCTTTTTTGGCAGTACTGGGGATTGAATCCTGGGCTTTGTGTACACTAAGCATGTGCTCTACCACTGAGTTACATTCCCAGCCTGGAAGTCTATCTTTTAACACTTCGTTTGGATTTTTAAAGTTTTATTCTATTTTTAGTAAATAATATACATATTTATGGGATTATTTTAATACATGTATACAATGCAGAATGATCAAATCCGAGTCATCAGCACATCCATCACCTCAAACGTTTACTATTTCTTTGTAAGCATTACTTAGACCATATATTTTGTAAGGTAACAGGGTCACTTTCCTGAATGCTTCTATTAGTTCTAATCACTTTCCATTTCTTGATTTTTCTGGACCGACTACCATATAATACACAAATAATGGTAATTTTATTTCCTCTTTCATTTATTTATTTATTTGTTTGTTTGTTTTATTCTTTGAGATGGGATCTTGCTAACTGTCCAGGGTGGCCTTAAAATCATGATCGTCCCACCTCAGCCTCCCAAGTAGCTGGAACTACAGGGGTGTACCACGACACCCAGCTTCTTGCAGTACTGAGGACTGAACCCTCAGGGCTTGCACATGCCAGGCAGATGCCCTGCCTCTGAGCGACGTCCCTGGCCCTACCCTCTTTTCATAGAGACAATTTCTTTGAGCTAAGCTTACTGCACTGCCAGCCCTTACAACACAACATAAAATAAGAGTGGTGAGGGAAGGAATAATTGTTCTTGCAATTAGCAGGAAAACTCTGATGTTTAATTGAGGATGATGTTAGCCATCTGCTTAAAGCAATTATTTCTAATTCTCTTGTTCAGAAAGTCCCCTACTCCCTTCTCCTACTTTATTAACCTTGGGAGTGGATATTTAATTGTATCAAGTTAAAATTATTCTAGACAGAATCCCAAGTACAGGTCCACAAATCCCAGACATGAGGTTAAAAAAAGGATGAAGTGAAACATACCTGCTAGCCTGTTGCCCTGACCCCACCAGGTTACAGAAAAGGATTAGCACCTTGTTCTCACTGTGGAGAGGCAGGGAGAATCGCTGACCCTCTCGGGCTGCCAAGCGTGGAGACCCCAACAGACCCGATGGATGAGCTAGAGGAGACAGAAGGGTGTTAAAGGAGCTCCTTTGCTGGCCCAGAGCCTTGGCTTCTCTAGACCTCTTCCTTTCTGAGCATCTATTCACCGCCAGTGGAAGGACATCAGGGGATGATCGGGGAGGAGATGGTGAGGTTCATGGTACTTGTGCCATTCATTAGGCATCTGCCATACAAAGATCATATGCATGAATTCAGAGTTATGTTTGGCCAATAATTTTAAAATAAGGGCAGAGGTTTAATGAACGCCAAAGTTGCTCGTAGGCCTTGATCAGAGAGCCCCCAAAGGCAAGAGTCTTATCTATGGAGGAAGAAGAGGGATTCAAATATTCTCTATTTATAATCAGTTCTGAAATATTGACTTTCAAGGAAAATATATATGACCCAGGAGTGAATCTGAAATGAGGGCTTACTTCACTGGGTTGTGACAAAGTCAGGATCTATCAGTGTTATGTTCCAGATTCCAACGCTCAGAGACGCCCTGTTGATTCAGAGAACATCAAGCATCTGGTTCTCATGACTGCAGCCACAGATGGCTGAGGATATGGGGCCAGAGCACAGAACTCATCTGGGGAATGGCACTCACCCCTTATCAAAAGGAGAAACATTCTAAGGCGTTCCACAGATGCTATCAAACCCTTAAAAGCTACTGTTTTTTCTCATACTTTTATGCCTATGATAAAGCTTACTTTATAAATTAGGCACAGAAAGGGATTAACAACAACAATAAGATAGAACAATTATGGTTTGGGGACATATCTCAGTGGTAGAGCACTATCTAGCATGTGTGAGGCCCTGGTTGGATCCCAAGTACCACAAGAATAAATATATTAAATAGAACAATTATAATAATGTACTATAATAAAAGTTATTTGAAATTTATAGGTTGCAGCACTGGGGAACAGTCAGTGATACAGCAGTTGGCCTGGCATGCAGTGAAGATCTGGGTTTAATCCCCAGCACCACCAAAAAAATTATGATATATCACAATAAATTTCACTATTATGTGTAAACACAAAGCACCAATAAAAATATGCAATCATTTAAAAATGTATGAATTGTTATTTCTGGAATTTTCCATTTAATATTTTCAAACCAGGTTGACCATGGGTAGCGGAAACTATAGACTGGGAAGTCATGGATAAGGGGGGACAGCTGTTTCTGTAATACTGGCACAAGGTCCTTCAAATATGAGAGACTGGCTAATTGAGCCAAGACAAATGTATAACAAGTGACTGTTAGAAATAGCGCCAGTTTAAGGTTTAGGAAAGCCAAGCATCAGGAAATGGAATTATTAACAAAAAACAATTTATTAACTTCTTTGCATCTACTACACAAATTTATAGAAATTTTACTTCAAGCAGAGACCTTGAATCGTAACAGTCCTGCAAATGAAGACCACAACAGTATGGACACTAACTAGTGATTCTCAAACTGCTGTCCCTGAACCAGCAGCATCCAAATCTCCTGGGAGCCTATTAGATATGTGAGTTCTCAGCCCCACCCCTCTGAAGGCCTACTGAATCAGAAACTCCGAAGACGGGACCCAGAAATCTGTTTAAATAAACCCTCTGGGTGATTCTAATATTCACTAAGGTTCTGAGAACCCCACAATTAGCTGAATAATTTCTAATATCAACCCTCTGCACACCAAATTGCAGGAAAAATAAGCCTGACACTCTAAACACTAAAACTCAATGTTTTGTGTCTTAGCACTCAGAAAGGACCTGCTCAAACCTATCAATCATAATATCCAGACAAAATTATTCAAAGCACTATTGTACCTGAGAGAGTCCCTTGGCCAGGTGACGGAGGGACTTGGAAGGCATACACATTATCTCCCTCTGCAATGGTATTCAAGTCGTCTTCATCAAAGAAAGACCGCTGGAATCCATTGGGATACAGTTCAACCAAGATCACCTGAAATGAGAAGGATCATTTTTCCTCTTGCTTTCTCTACGAGAACCTAACAGATAAGAAATTGAAGTGATGAACAGTCTTAAACCCTTTCCCTTTACCCTTTCCTTGCAAGTGGCTACACATTTTAAGTAATAAAACTCAGTAGTTATAAAAATCAGATTGACCACAGACATCTCAACCACAACGCCCCCCCAAAAAAACCTTGAAAATCTAAAGTTTTATACCCAGCTAAACCATCACTGAAGAATTAGAATTAAATAAAGCCCCTTCAGATAAAAAGTATTTACCACTTAAAGAGGTTCAATGAGAGAACTTCCAAGTAGGTTTACTAACCTTTTTTACATTATGCCATACATGCAAAGTATGTTTATGGAACACAGGAAAACACAAGGAGATGGTTTGGAAATGGAGGAGAGGGGTGAACTACCTTGGGGGTCCTGGGCTGCCCCAGACCCAACTCTGCTGCCCCAAGACTGAAGTAATCAATATCTCAGTATTTTTAACTCATATGATCCATTTAAGGCACATCTGTTGGGAAATTCTCTTGTAAAAGATGCATTTCAGTATTTAGAAAAAAACTGAATCAGAAAGAAAATGTGAGTTGTAAGAAGAAAGGATAAATCAAAGAAAATGGGAAACAAGAAATACTACTTTTGCTACAAGTGGGGGAGAAGGTAAGAGGTATTATAATACGAAACAATAACATCTATCTATAATTATCTAAATGAAAAAGATATAAGGGTGAGCCAGGAGCAGTGGTACATGCCTGTAATCCAAGAGGCTCAGGAGGCTGAGGCAGGAGGGTCACAAGTTCAAAGCCAGCCTCGGCAACTTAGCAAGACCCTAAGCAACTCACTTAGGGTCTCTAAATGAAATATAGGGTCTCAAAATAAAATATAGGACTGGGGTTGTGGCTCAGTGGTAGAATGCTTGCCTATCATGTGTGAAGCACTGGGATTGATTCTCAGCACCACATATAAATAAGTGAATAAAATAAAGGTCTATCAAAAAATAAAATATAATATAAAAATTGGCTAGGGATGTGGCTCAGTGGTTAAGCACCCTGGGTTCATCCCCAGTATAAATACATAAATAAACAGGGATGCAGATGTAGCTCAGTGGTGAAGTGTCCCTGGGTTCAATTCCCAGTTCCAAAAAAAAAAAAAGGTATAAAGGTAATTATAACACACCAAGATCTTTGTGTTGTTTAAGAATATTAACATTAGTCTTTTTAAATTATGCATGCTGACATTTTAATAATAAACATTAAAAGAAACAAAATGTATATGTCCAAAATCACAAGACATAAAATAAAGAAAAATTGTCAAATTCAAAAGAAGCAATAAAGCTGTGAGAAGGGTCCAAAAAACAGGAAAAGCAGGGGACATAAAAGTCATAAAATAAGATGGCAGAGATACTTTTAAACATCTCTGCAATCATAGATAATATGAGTGGAAAATAACCTGCCAGTCAAAACAAAACATCAAGATAAATTTCAAGTTCCAGTCAAAAAAGTTCCTACATTCCAGGCATGGTGGTACAACACTTACAATCCCAGTGACTAGGGAGGCTGCAGTAGGAGGATCAAAAATTTGAGGCCAGCCTCAGCAACTTAGCAAGACCCTGTCTCAAAATTTTAGAAAGTGGGAGGATGGGGTTGTAGCTCCGTGCTACAGGAAAAAAAAAAAATTCCTATAATAGCATCCCCAGTATTTTTCTGTTTCCTTGAACAGAAAATATCACACCTCTCACACTTCTGACCATCCTTCTACTATTATTCAAACTCTACCTCTCTGGAATTTCCCTTTTGATATTTTTCCCAAAAACTTACTTCCCTCCCTTCCTCTCCTCTCCTCTCCTCTCCTCTCCTCTCCTCTCCTCCTCTCTCCTCTCTTCTCCTCTCCTCTTCTCTTTCTCTCTCTCTCTCTCTCTCTCTCAAACACACACACACACACACACACACGCACAACAAGTCGCAGTCGCTAGAGTATTTCAGAGTTTACAAAGCAGATACATATTTTTCCCCTATTTTAAGTCCTCATTTAAAAAAAAAACTGCAAAGAGTGGTAGAGATCAGAGAGATTGTTCAGATGGTGCAGAAAGGAGACACAGGGGTGGTGGAAGGGTAACCATGGTGGCTATACGGGTGTGCACGTAAGTAAAACTCAACAAACCACAACTTTAAGGTCTGCACACTGTATCACAAATATGTCATACCTTAACCAAAGAAAAGTTAAAAATATTTAGCAAAAATTCTATGAGGTGGTCAGAAAAGTTTAAAAAAAAAAAAAAAAGGCCATTTTACAGCTAATGAAACAGCAGGATGACCATCATTTACGTGGTCCAAGGTCAGGGAGCGTATGTGTGACTGAACCCCATTCAGAGCCCCTCCCATTCTGCCACACTGCTTGTCACCACCATCACCTCTGACCCCACCATGACATGGGAACCCCTCCAGAAAAGTGAATTCAATCCTTTACCAGGACTCCTTAAAAAACGACAGAGGAGAGCCATCCCACCTTCCCCAGACTCTCCTCTCATGTCACACATCCTCGTCTCTCCCAGTTGTTCCTCATGTTTCATGTTTTGTCCGGTCATCACCCTGGTTTATATTCTCAGGAGCAAAAATACAGAATAGGAGCTCAGGCTCTGGAACCAAAACACCTGTGTTCATATCCTGGCTCAGCCACTTCCTAGATGTGTGACCTTGGGCAAGTCACTCAACCTCTCATGACTTCTTCCCTCACCATCACAGTGAAGATACTTGTAATATCCACTTTGAAAGAATGGTGGTGATCAAATCGGCTATGACTATAAATGGATATAAAATTCACAGAATTGTGCCCAGCACTTGGTAAACATGCCTGAGGCTAGCTCCTGTCAGAATGATTCCGATTGCAGTCACCATCGCCTTCTTGGAAGGCAAAGCATCCTTGTGAGGTCATCCTGGGTGATGTGGGGAAAGTCAAGGCTTGGTAACCTCAGACACCAGGAACTACTAATTAGACAGAAACCCATGAGTCATGCTGGAGTCACCTGGGAACCACACATTAGCCTAGGCAGCTGGCCAGGTCAGCATTCTGTCATCCAGTGACCAGGCCCCCATGCAATTCCATCACACCTCATCTGCAGGGACGCCTCCTTCCTCAGCAACCATCTTCCTCAGGGAGGCCACTGTGCTGAGGATCGGCACAGCCAGGCCAACCCGCAGGAACCGCTGGCTCTTGCAGAGGAAGACCAAGGTGACACTCAAGAACCTGGAAAATAGGAAGGGAGCCACATCCTTAAAGAACTGACATGAAGAGTCACCAACAATCACTGACAACAGCTCCTTTAGCACAATTGGGTTCCTTGTTGGGTCCCTGCACTTCAGGTATACTGCCACCAGGTGGCAGCAGAGAGCCAATCGCCTAAACTACTTTTCCAAAGAGTTAAAACCAGAAGAGTATTGGATTAAGAATCACTTCACAGAACTGATCCAAGACTCTAATTGTTAAATACATAACATTAAACAAACTGTAAAGTTTGAAAAATGGAGCAATCAAGCTGCTTCTAGTACAAATCAATCCTATTAACGATTCTCTCCTTTTCTTTTTTCTTTTTTTTGGGGGGGTTGGGGGGACTAGGGATTAAACCCACAGTGCTTACCACTGAGGTACATCCCCAGTCTTTCTCACTTTTCATTTTGAGACATGGTTTTGCTAAGCCACTGAGAGTCTCCCTTAGTTGCTGGGGCTGGTCTCAAACTTGTGAACCTCCTGCCTCAACCTCAAGACTCACTGGGATTCCAGGTGTGCACCACAGGACCTGACTGATTCTCTCATTTGTTAATGGAATTTACCCTTGGAAATATCTGCTTCTACTTTCCACTATCCCTGCTGACTTACCACGGGCCACTTTCCTGACTGATGTTTCTCCTGTTCTAAACTATTCTGTAATAATTGTCCAAGTCAAACACGAAGTTAGTAGGACTTGGATTTGAACCTGGGCAGCCTGTCCCAGAGGCCACATTCTAAGCACTGAGCTATGCTGCATCAGGTCAGGAGTCTAGGTCACATCTATCACTAACACTATCTAATGACAGTATAAGTCATTTCACAGCATAAGCCAATAGGTACATTTGTGACAGACAGCACAGGATATCAGAGCAGAAATGGAGGTTAAGCTGGAGGGAAAGCTTTATGAAGATGTGCCCGCAGCTGCATCCTACAGATGGAGGACGTCCACAGGTAAAGGGTGGGAGAGAGGGTACTTAAGGAGGTAGGAAACACAATGAAGAGATGTGTCCGTCTCAGTGCCAGTGACAGCTCCCTACCTACAAGCTCACTAATATTCCATGACACTGACATGGGCCAGCCGCCTTTCCAGCCTCTGTGTAGCAGGCTGCAAACCTTCACACTGCACAGCCTTGGAGCCCTTACCATCCCTGCCTGTGCTTCTCTTTTTCTCATCTTCCCCTGAACAACCCTTTTCCTCTTTCTTTGCTCCTTTAAGAAATCATTTTCCTACAACTCACAAAGAAGAAAATGCATTTTGAAATAAAACAGAGACTGGCTCCTGTCCAACCAGGTGATTCCCAAGGGCCCCAGCCAGCTTCTCAATGAGTGGGAGACACAGGCCTGGCCATAGTGCCCATTCACACAGTGTTCTGTTGTCATGATTCCCTCCTTGGCTAAAGAAGGGACGTGACTTTGTCACATTCAATAACTGACTGTCACCTGGCTACAAAACTTGTTTCTAGAGAAATGCTGAGCGGGAAGCAAAAGGAAAAACAAACATGGCGGATGCAAGGCCAGAAGGCTCGATGAGCAAGGAGGGAAGTCAAGCACACGGAGCCAACTGCAACGCTCACATACCTCGTCTGGCGCAAGGGGATGGGAAGGGACACACACAGGAAAGGATCAAAGGTGTTGCTCTGTTTCAGGCAGTGGGGGCAAGTCAAGGAAGATCTGTGAGGACAAAGAAGAGAGATCAGAGTGTAAACACATGGACAGTTCGGTGGCCCCTTGAAAAGTTCAACATAAAATTCCCGATGCATTTCTACTCCCAGCAATTCCACTCCAGAAGAACCGAAAACAGGGGTTTGATCAACAGACACTTGTAAACAAATGTTCCTAATGGCCCTGCTGCTCACAAGAGCCAAGAGGTAGAAATAGCACAACTATCCATCGATGGATAAGTGGGCAAGCAGAATGAAATATAACTCAGCCATAAAAAGGAATGGAGTCCTGATACAATGTGGGCAAGTCTTGAGAACATGGTGCTAAGTACTCAAAAAGATCTCAGAGGCAAAAGGTCACATAATGTGTGATTCCATTTATATGAAATATCCAGATCAGATTAAGCCATAGAGACAGAAAGCAAATTGGTGGTCATCAGGGATTGGGGAAGGGAGAATGGAGCGTGGCTGCTAATTGGGTACCAGAGCTTTATTCTGGGTGATAAAAATGTTTAGAACTACACATAAGTACATAGTGAATGTAATGTAATGCCACTGAATTGTACACGTTTAAACATAATTTTAAAAGAAAAGTAAAATGGTTTATTTTATAGTAAAGGACTTTCACCTCAATAAAAAAAGAAGAAAGTTTAACCACATGTTAGTGCATTAAATATGGGGAGGGACACTATAACCCCTCTGGATAGGAACAGCATGCCAGTTTCCCAACTGAAGGGATCTCAGGACCATCTTCCCCCCGGGGGTCTCTCCTTCCCTGTGCCTCAGGATTATATGGGCAACTTTCTAAATGTTGGATGCCCAGGCCCTACCCACAGAGGTTCCATTTCAAAGTAGGTGGGGAGGGAGGCCAGGCACCAGAATTTTAAAAGTTCTGGTGACTCTAGTGCTCCCTGGAGTGGAGAACCATTAATGCACTTTGCCCTCCTTATTGTACACAGCAAGCAGCAATAAAGTTCAGGAAATAGCAGCAAATCGTAATAGCTGGCATTGAAACAGCATTTACTAGGAAATGGGCATCACTGTAGGCATCAAGCACAGATCAGCCCATTCATTTCCTATAAACAACCAGCATTTTACCCATTTTACAGAAGAGAAAACTGAAGCACACATTAAGTAGCTTGCCAAAGGACACACTGCTCTTAAGTAACCAAATGAGGACTGAGTTTCCAGAGTTCATGCTCTTCATCATTCCTGAATTCTTGAATAAACATGAGCAAGAAATTGCTTATTTCAGAGTAGATATTTATATATTTATATTTATATTCTTTCAACTCTTAAGGCTCCCTTACTTTAACATGAATTGCTGAAAGTGAAGCACAAGTTTATATTCCACATGGGTGCACCAATTCTATTTCCTTGACTATATAATGCACCATATTATTCCAAGATATGAGGGATTTCTGCACACTCTGTTCCTTATCCTAAAATCTTTGGGGACACAGAACAATGCCCTACTGATAGCTTGGCTCTGTGCTCTTCGCTCTGAACAACCTCACCTTGGTTAAGTCAGCAAGTAAACCAGAGGAGGTATCAGGACCAAGTTTCCTGAGTCCCTTTGGAAAGTGCTTGTACTGCTCAATTGGTTTTCCACTGAGCAGACAAAATAGGAAAACCCAGAGGCAAGCAAGAATGCAAGCCTAGGGCTGCCACGCAAGGACAACCTGAGACATCTGCTCATGGCTAGGTGAATGTTTTGGATGCCAGTTAACAGAATGAATACAAGTTATCAGAAGGTCAACAAATGATTTTGGAAAACAGACCCCAGTGGTTTGGAGAATCTTTTGGTTGTTTCATGAGGATTTTTTGGTGAGTGTTTTGCTGTGTTTTGTTTTTTCTAGTTCTGGGGCTTGAACTCAGAATGCAGTGCATGCTAGGCAAGCACTGGACCACTGAGCTACACATCCCTGGTCCCCAGTGTTTTGTGTTCAATCCAACATTCCATCCTACTCTCTGCCTCTGGTAAATTTCTCCTTGGAGAACCATGGTAGTGTTTCGGTAAAAGCAGGATAAAAACCACCGCCAGCCAGGCCTTGGAAATGCTGGGGGTCTCCTCTGCTGCTGCCCTGTTTCCCTCCCAGTCCCCCCCCTTTCTCTCATCACCGACAGTCGCATAAAATTGTCCTGAACCATGTACTTTTGTCTTTGGGAAATTTCCAAATCTCCATTTCACATTTATTCAAACAAAGGAAAGAGAGTATTTTTTGTTGACTTCTTCATTTTTTTCAGCCTATTTCTACTAAGCTGGGCTGGATTTTTTTTTTTTCCTTAGAGTAACATCAACTTAAACTGGTCCAGGGATATGACCTTTACATTAAGCCCCAAATGTGGGTCAGGGAGCAGGAGATGTGTAGTTTGCAAAAAACTCAGAATGAGCTAATTTTATCTTATTCATGCACTCATTCATCCTGCAGAGCTGGAGACGGAACCCAGGACCTCGCACACGCTAACCATGCACTGCACCACTGAACTACATCCCTGGCCCCAATTTAGTATTTAAAGAATGAAAATATGTATTGCTTTCAAAATAAACTACAGAAAGAATGGGAAATATACCCGTTTCACCAAAGTTGAGAAATGAGGCCAGTAAATGTGACCAACAGACCCAACAAAAGGAGAAGAGGCAATTTCACTTTTACAAAAAGCTCTGGCTATGGTAGCATGCTATTGTAATACCCCAAACGTGGCCTGAGAGGTCCTTTCAGCCTCACTACCTCTCCCAGAGCACTTGCTATCCTGTCCTGTTAAACCCTGGGCACTCTCAAAAGGAAGGGACAGAAAATCACCACTGCCCTTCAATGCCCATTTTCCTATGGTATTCACTGTCCTTGTCAAATTGTTTTAAAACTATACTGTGCCTAGCTGGGCATGGTGACGCACACCTGTAGTCCCAGTTATGAGAGACTGAGGCAGGAGCACCACAAGTTTCAGGCCAGCTCTAGGAACTAAGTGAGACCGACTCAAAAGAAAAAATAAAAAGGGCTGAGGACAAAGCTCAGTTGGAGAGCACCCCTGGGTTCAATCCCTAGTGCCAAAAAATAATTTATTAAGTTACAAATATACTCTGCCTAAAAGGGAATGTTACCTGAAATGGGAACAACATGTTAGATTTTCTGGAAATAAAGTCCACTAATGATAGGAAGAATTTGGAACATGCACACAGTCCCTGCTCTATACAAAACTCCAACACTGCACCAACTGCACTTTTCCTTTGGCCCCTAACCTCCAGCACTCTACTCCCTCTTCTCTCCTCCAACCCACATCAAAAAACCAGCCCCTTAAAAAGGGCTTCAGGGGGCTGGGGGTATAGCTCAGTGGTGGAGTGCTTGCCTAGCATCCATGAGGGCCTGGGGGAGAGCCCCAGGATTAAAAAAAAAAAAGGCTTAATGGAAAATGGAAAAGGAGACCTGTAAATTTCTCCATAATTCCACATCCATTCCCAATTTCACACAATTCCACAGGAAGGTCGATAGCATCCTGCACACCCTCCTGCATGGAAACAGACAAGGGGCAGCAGGTGCCAAGCCTCTAAGACTACCAGCTGTCCCCACCCCCACTGCTGCAGAGAGTTACTTCGCAGACCTCAAAAGCCCTCACCTGGATAAGATCTCTAATGATACTTTACTAAAGACTCTCAGGCACAAAGCAAGTATTTTTAGCGGTCACCAGTCCATTTTTAGCACCAACACCAGAAGTCTTACTCATCATCCTATAAGAGAGAAATCTACCCCAAGACACTGCTAGTCCTTAATATCCGATCAGCTCAAATGTCCCTTGCTCAGGAATCTCCCGACCCATCCACACCAAGCTGGGCACTGATGACGTGTACTTTAAAGCACCCTCCATAGCACTCGCCAGGTAAATTCTGTAAGAGCCCAGAGCTGCCCTAAATGCCCGTATTTCCCTCAGTCCCTTCACCCCACAGTCCTAAACCCCCTAGTAAGCCTTGGTGACAACATCCAAAACACAGCTCAAACAGAGCTCCACCTCCATTGCTACCTCCATGGTTCCAAGCACCATCATCCCCCACTGGGATGACTATGGCGACACCAAATCCAGCTTCCACTGTCACCTCCCTCCATTGCCATAACAACTGAGTCATCCCTTAAAATGATGAACTAGAGCACACCGTGCTTTAACCTCTGCAGCAGCTTCCTGTGCCTCCCCGCCTCCCACCTGCTGGGTACTGGGGATTGAACCCAGGGATGCCCTGCCACTGAGCTGCATCCCCAACCCTTTTTATTTTTTATTTTTAGAGCAGGTCTTTCTAAGTTGCTGAACATCTCACTAAGTTGCTAATGCTGGCCTCAAACTTGGTATCCTCCTGCCTCAGTCTCCTAGGGAGCTGGGATTACAGGTGTGTGTGTGTGCCACGACACCTGGCTTCCTGTGTCCTTTAGACTGAAACCCATACATGGACTAAAAAACTGCCTGAACAGGCCCTTGCCCATCTCCCTGGCCCCATCTTCTCCCTCACCGCTTGGCAGTCACATTGGCCTTTCTACCCCTTGAACTTGCCAAGATAACTCCCCTTTGCCTTTTCTTCTGTCTGGAATGTCCTGTCCCCAGTTACTTGAATGGTGGACTCCTTTCACCCAACACTTGGCTCAAATGTCCCTCTGAAAAGAAGCTTTGGTGATCACCTATCTAATGCTGGCTGCCTCCCCACCTCCCAAGTTACTCCCTATCATTCTCTGGGTTGTTGGTTGACCTGTGTATTGTCTAATGTTGCCCCAGTAGAATGTGAGCTCCATGGGATCAGGGGCTGGGTGCTGTTCACAACACCTAGAAGAGAACCGGGCACACAGTAGGGCACCAATGCAACGTCTAGAGCATGGGAACAGCTGTCCCACATATCCACAGGATTGGTCCAAGGGCCCCTGCAGAAACCAAATTCTGCAGTTGCTCTTGTCCCTCACATAAAAGGGAACAGTATTTGCACAGAACCTACACACATCCTCCCACACACTTTAAGTCCTCTCTAGATGACTCGTCACACCTAATACAATGCAAATGTTCTACTATATCATTTAGGAAATAAAGACAAAAGAAAATAGTCTGTATATGTTCAATATCGATGCAGATTTTTGGGGGGGGGGTCCTAGGGATTGAACCCAGGGACCTGTTACTGGCCTCAAATTTGTGATCCTCCTATCTCAGCCTCCTAAATAGGTAGGATCACAGGCATGCACTTGGTCAGATGTGATTTTTTTTTCTAATATTTTTACCCTTGGTTGGTTGACTATGCAAATACAGAACCCATGGATATAGAAAGTCAACCATATATATATATATATATATATATATATATATATATATATATATTCAGTTACTATTTCTCTCTCATGGACAAGGAGTTATAGTCCTCATGGCCCTCCACTGGGCCAAACACAGCAGCAAGCACTTGAACATTTAATAGAAAGAAAAAAAGAGTGTATACACGGACATGAGGGGACAAGGAAAGAGGAAACAAAGTGAGAAAATAACTGGGTTGATTTATGGTGCAAGGACACCAATATTGAATGGGACACCTCCCTACTCTCTAACGCAGATTCTCCTTAGTCTCCCCCTTTCCCTCCTTAATATCTTCTTTCTCTCCCTCCATTCTTTTTTCCTTCTGTCTCTTTATTTTTGTTTCTGGCAAGCTCTGCTGTGGACACCTGAGGATAAGACAGATGCCCTGTCATGGCTAGGAGCTTTCAAGGACGGCAGGCAGGAAATCTAGGTTTACTCTCTGCATACCTGCTGGAGGGCCCCTCACCTCTCAGGGAAGGAGCTGGCCTTCCTTCAGGTCCAGCAGTGAAATTTAGGCTCATTTAGAAGGGATTTTTGTCACCCAATGTTCCAGCAACCAGGGGCAGGAATGAAATGTCATCCCCCCTCCCCACCCCGCCACTCCGGCTCCTCCCTCCCTGGTTAGGCGGAGAACCTCTACTTCTCGCGTGCCATGAGTCTGGGGTGCTTGCAAAGTGCTCTATTGACTCTCTGGCCTTCCTAATACACAAACACCCTCGAAGATGGTGATCCTATCAGTGATTGTGGAATATAATTTAAATCCTAAAGCCAGACAGTTTCCGTCAGTTTTAAGTGACCTCTTCCTGATCACATACAAAGAATGCAATCTCCCAGAAGTATGGAAGCAAATGACTAGGTCGGAAGATTCTACAAGACTGAGTGGGTGTCACCATGTTTAAAGAAAAGTAATTCAAAGAAGAAAAACAACAGGATAGGGACTGTCGATCCAGAAGAATCCTGAGAAAAGCTCTGCTTTGAAATGATTTATTGAAACCTCCAGAAGGGAAAAAATGTTTTAAGGTTTTGGTATCCATAATAGAAGTCAAGACAGCCCAGCTTCTGTGCAATGAAAATCACAGAAAATCACAATGAACAATCAAGGTGAGATGGAAAAGCAACGGAAGGGGAAGAATTACAAAGAAGGCAAAGGCAGAGCTCAGGCTTCAGGGAATGACAGAAGACAGATGCTGGCTCTGCCACTTACTGTGACTATGTGCAAAAAGCCCCACCTCCCAGATCACAGCACTCACCACCTGGAATCTCACAGGATTAAATACAAAGCATATTTCGCCCACACAAGTATATTTACATTACACAAAAAGGGCTAGTGGCATATAGCTCAATGGTAGAGCACTTGCCTAGCACGCATAAGGCCCTGGGTTCAATCCTAGCACTGCAAAATTAATATATTATATAAACATAATAGCACAAAATATACATTATTTTATATATTCCATATATTGTAAATATACATTTATATTATATAATATACTATATGTTATATCACCTATATTTCCTAGATTTTACATAAATATCTGATAAATACTATTACAGATAAATGTAAGTTAAAAGCCAAATGCTATGGTGTACACCTATAATACCAGTGACTCGGAAGGCTGAGGCAGGAAGATCACAAGTTCCAGGTCAGACTGGGCAAGTTAACAAGACTCCATTTCAAAATAAAAAATAAAAATGGCTGGGGATATAACTCAATGGTAGATAGAGCATTTCATTCCCCAGTACCAAAAAAATGTGTGTGTGCGTCTGTGTGTGCGTGTGTATGCATATAGTAAAATTATATATAAACATATACAGACTGCAAAATAAAGTTGATCTCGTAGACGTTGAGAGGAGAAAGGACGTTACCAGAAGCTGGGAGAGTAGGAAAGAGGCAGAGATGGGGAAAGGTTGATCAGGTTGCTCAATGGTCACTAAGCTACCATTTGAGGGAACAGCACCTCTGGGTGCTATTGCACAGTAGGGTGACTATGGATAACAAAAATCTGCTGTATATTTCAAAAAGCTAAAACAAAGGATTTTTAAAGTTTCACCATAAAGAAACGACAAATGTTTGAAGAAATATGTTTAACCTCATTTAAAGACTGCAGTGTTCACATGCCCATTAATAGGCACAATTTGTATGTTTTTATGTATCAGTTAAAAATAAAGTTTAAGTATTGATTTTTTTTTTCTTTTTTGGTACCAGGGATTGAACTCAGGGGCACTCAACCACTGAGCCACATCCCCAGCCCTATTTTGTATTTTATTTAGAGACAGGGTCTACTGAGTTGCTTAGCACTTCCCCAGTCCTGAGACTGGCTTTGAACTCTTGATCCTCCTGCATCAGCTTCCCAAACTGCTGGGATTACAGTCGTGCACCACCACATCTGGCCTAAGTATTGATATTTAAAAATAAATACACACACATGCACATACACACACACAAACACACAAGCAAGCGTCTCACCCAAAGCTTTCCTGTAACTAATGGTTTCCTCTAAATCCTGATCGCTGTGCCCACTCCCACCTTCAAGCTTGTCTTGTTGATTCTGTTCCCTCGCACCCACTGGATCCTATTCATCTTCAGAACCCATCAACAAGAATGCTCCACTAAGACCCCAGAGGCAGCCTGGGGGTCTCCTCTCTGACCTATCACAGCAATAAGTGCTGTGATACTTGAAAATATTCTGCCTGTGTTGAGTGTCTGTACTTTCACATAAAAATTCCCAAGAGTAGCACATGCTTTTTGAACTCAAAGGTAAGTAATTTATCTATTTTTATATCCTCCATAATACTGGGAACTCTTGAATTCAGAATGACTTATTCAACTGGGCTCTCTGGTCATAAAGAGCAAAAAGGAAGGATCTCCCCAGCTTCGGGGTGATTACTAACTAGTGATACCCTGGCCTCCACATTCATCCTTTATAGATTCACCCTCTATCACCCCTCCTTCAAGGGGAGGTTGAAGGCATGGATACTGGGAAAAAGGAAAAGAAGAAATACTAAAGGTCAGAGACAACAGGTGTGAGTGATTAATTGGGGTTTATCATAGGAAAGAGAAGGGGTTTTATGGGTTTTTTTACTTTTTAATCTCAGGGTCAATGACCAGGGGAATGCAGTTACCAGCAAGCAAGTTTGCTGAGCCCTTGGGTGATACATGACTGATCTTACCTGTATTGTGCTTGGAAGTGGCTTTGCACAAAACTTTGGCCTAGAGAAATTTGGGCTGATGAGGACAATAAGTTCTCAGAGGGTTGACTGGCTTCTGGTGGCAGCTGAAAAGGAAGGAAGAAAGGATGCAAGATGAGAGCAATCCTCAGGACCGCCTGCCCCGTGATCAATTCAGGGGTCAGACCATCTCTATCCTGGGCCCACATCATCCCTTTCTGAGCCTCGGTGGACTCCTGTGCTTCCATGCTGCCTTCAGCATCACCCAATGCTCTCTTAATCCCTCGATCTCCCAAAATCCCTAAGAGAGCATGTGTGCACTGGATGAGCAAGACAGAAGCATGAACCTTGGCAAATGCTCACTCATACCCGCCAGTCTCAACTCCTCCCCCTCAGGATGGATGGCGGGGTCTTTACCTCCATCCTGCTGGGGCCTCAATGACTAGATGCCCCTTGGACATTTCACGTGGGTGGGTGTCCATCACTCAAACACATTCACACCAAATCTCTTCATCTCCTACCTACTAAACGTCCCTGTCCACATTTTCCAGCAAGCCAGTTTCCTGCAGAGGAAGCAGGCTTTGAATTTTGTAATTTGATAAACAGCTTCCTTCACTCCACATATATCATCAGTTCTACTGTGCACTTCTTTGCACTCCCTTGTGTATTAGTTTCCTGTGGCTGCTGGAACAAATTATCACAAACTGGTAGCGTCAAACAACAGCTCTTGTGACTAGACATCCAAAATCAGTATCAATGGGCCAAAATCAAGGTGTTGGTAGGGCCCTACTCCCCCGCCACACACACACACACATACACACTCTGGGGAGAATCCACTCCTGGCTTTTTCCAACTCTGGGTAACTGCTAGAATTATGGTCGTGTTACTCTGGTCTTCGAGATGACCCTCTGAATTCCTCTCAGCTTTGTCTTCCCATTGCCTTCTCTGTGTGTCTCCAATCACTGCCTTTTTTTTTTTTTTTTTAAGAGTATTTAATATTATATTAAAGGTCCATCTGGATAATCCAGGTTAATCACCCCCATCTCAAGATCCTTAACTTAATCATATCTGCAGAGTCTTTACCATATAAAATAAGATTTATAGGATGGAGATATTTGGATCTGGTATCTTTGGGCATCATTTTCTAGCCAACTGACCTTGGGGCTTCTGCCTGCCCCATGACTCCTACCATTCCCAATATGAAGTATCCCAAGTTCCTAGTTTCTCTAAATTTATTTTTAACCCCTTGCATAATTACTCCCTACAACACGTGAGACACAATTATTTGTTAAAGCCATGCTTATGCAAAAATCATTGTCCTTGAAAGGTCTGTCCCTGAGGGCAATCCCAGAATCAAAGCCACTTATGCTCTAAAGCTAATTGTAAGATATAAAGTTAACCTATGAGAGCATCCATAAGGCCACCATAAAACGTGCCCTAGATCAGTGGTTCTCAACTTTCATCACAGCTCCCCTGGAGGAGTCTTTTTAGACGGTTTTCCTAATCACCCCCACCCTGAAACCAGGGAATCACAGGGAAACTGTGCCTATTTACTGTATGAGTGTCTGAGCACCATTTTTGGTGCTCTGGGGGCCTTCAGGGCTTGTGGGATATCATCCCCATAGAGAAGGAACATTCACTAGAAGAACCTACAGGCAGTGAGCAGCAGGGGAAGACCTGGGTGGAATTTGAGATGACTGTTGAAGGATTTTCGAAAGCTAAGGATGAAGGAATACATGTGAAATATCTGGGGTAAAGTGTGCTGATGTGCACAATTCACTTCAAAGTGCATCATAAAATAAACTAGAAAAGAAAGACAAGCAGATGGATAAATGTGTTTTAAAGAACACTTAGTAAAATGTAGATTTCATGTTCTGGGTGGTGTGAATGTTCACTGTATAATTAATACAACACTTCCATGTTATGAAATTTTTCATAATAAACTATTGGAATAAATAAGCGACAAGCACTCAGGATGGTCGCTCTTATTTGACCCAATATTTTATTGTGGGCAATTTGACTAAAATACAGGATGTCCAAATGGAAGTAGAAAACAGATGAAGAATGAGTCTGGTGCCACGTTGGGTGGGGCCTTCAATGTCCTGAGGTGGACTATGCACAATCTTCAGTAAAGAGCAAAGACCCAGTTCAAGAACACTGACTCAAAATCTGGGCATCATGGTGCATGCTTATAGTCTCAGCGACTCAGGAGACTGAGGCAGGAGGACCACCAAGTTTGAGATCAAACTTAGTAAGGCTCTACACAACTCAGTGAGACCCTGTCTCAAAATAAAAAATAAAAAGGGCAGGGGATGTAGCTCAGTGGTAAAGCACCCCTGGGTTCAACCCCCAGTACCAAAAAAGGAGTATAAACTCAGAAGTCAGAATGCAGATTCAAAATCTCTACACTGGTACTTGGCTGTTAAGTTACTCAACTCTCCAATCCACTTAAAGTTACTCTTATTTGCTCCATTTAGTCCATTTTCTGTTGCTCTAACAAAGTACTCAAGGCTGGATGGTTTAAAAAGAATTCAGGTTTATTTAGCCCACAGTTCAAAAACTGGTAAGTCTGAAAGTACAGCATTGTCCTCTGGTGAGGGCCTTCTTGCCATATCAAAACACAGTCTTTTACTCACTTGGGTCATTCTTCCTCTTCTTATAAAGCCATAAATATCATCATGGGGCTGGGTGTGGTGGCATACACCTGTAATCCCAGCACTTGGGAGGCTGAGGCAGGAGGATTGAGAGTTCAAAGTCAGCCTCAGCAACTTAGCGAGGCCCTCCCTAAGCAACTCAGTGAGACCCTGTCTCTAAATAAAATACAAAATAGGGCTGGGGATGTGGCTCAGTGGTGGAGTGCCCTGGGTTCAATCCCCAGTACCAAAAAAAAAAAAGTTCCATCATGGGGGGCCACTCTCATGATCTCATCTAATCTTTATTACCTTCCAAAGGCCCAACTTCCAAATCCACTAAAATATAAATTTGTGGAATTGTTTCCAATGTATGAACTTTTGGGGAACACAGACTACACCAACTTTCCAACTGTAAGAAGAGGATCATGATAATACCAATCTGATAGGCCTGAGGATTTAAAGTATATTTTATTTACATATTATTTATATATGTTATGTATTTATATGTATTATACACACATACACACTGTGTAGGAGGTGGCTGTCACAATGCAGAGTCTCTGATGGGTTTTAACAGGTAGAAGTTACGTGCTTGGAGAGATGATTTAACTTGACAGCCATTCCAGGCAAAGAAGGATAAGTTTGAGGACACAGATTAGGAGGCATGGGGTGTGGGTAACAACCAGGTGATCTAGAGCAGGAGCCATGAAGAGGAAAGGAAGGGGTGAATTCAAGACACCCTGCATGGCCGGGCGTGGTGGTGCACGCCTGTAATCCAAGCAACTTGGGAGGCTGAGTCAGGAGGATCGCGAGTTCAAAGCCAGCCTCAGCAACTTAGCAAGGCCCTAAGCAACTCAGTGAGATCCTGTCTCTAAATAAAATACAAAATAGGGCTGGGGATGTGACTCAGTGGCCGAGTGTCCCTGAGTTCAATCCCTGGTTCCAAAAAAAAAAAAAAAAAGACACCCTGCATGCCCAGTTCATAACCCAGTACCTAAGCAGAGGGGGGAGGGGGGAGATAAACTTGACCAGCTGCAGGGTTCCAATCCAGCACCCCATGGAGAACATCCATTCCATTAATGGAAATAAGTCAAAAGGAGAAGCAGGCTTGGGAAGGACATATAGAGTTTGAGGGTCACTCAACACCCAGGCAGAGATGTCAAACAGATGAAGGCCCCTGGAGAAGTTGGACCAGCAGGGACACCGTGGTGTTTTGGCTGCTAGGCACTCTCCTTCTTGGGTTGTAGTACACCTCTTGGGACCTGAATCCAGTCCCTGGGTGAGGAGGGTTCTTCCATCAGGGGTCCTGCTCACTAAGGAACGGGGTCCACAACCCAAGCTGCGCCGTTCCTGCCCTGAGCGTGAATCAAGGGTAAAGTGACCAATGGGCTGAACACATTCCTTCTAGCCGTTGGGTCCAGGCAGAACAGAGAGCATTTCTGCTACTGAGACACCCTCACTGTCCCAGAGCAGCCTGATTCTTGACTGTTTCGAGCCTGTTTTTCAGCCTTTGCTTGTTCCTTCTTGGCCATCTCTTCAGTTCCCTCCTCGAGTCAGCTCAAGTGGGCTCAATTCTTTACAACCGAAGAACTCAAAATAACACAGGTGGTTCTTCACAGGTGACAATAAGACACTGGGAGTGGCTATGGATGGGATCAATGGAGATGGGGTCTGGAAAGAAAATCCTGAACAAGGCCAGGTGAGAGGTAGCACAAAGTCATCCATGGGGCATGGACCACAAGGTCATGTGCATGGCCCTAGTCTCTGCCAGCCAAGTGACCCTGGGCATCTCTCAAATCTTCATTCCACACCTACAAGAAATAGCACTCCCTCAACATCAAGCAGCTCTTGTGACACTCAAGAGATGGCGTGTGCCTTTTGCCTAGCACACTGTAGATGCTTAATACACGTTAGCTTGCTGGCTCTCTCCCCAACTATGTTGCCTCCTTTATTCTACAAGAATGGCATTTTCTGGAAAACAAATGGCCACAAAGATTTCTGATGTGCTGGTGTTGATAGCGGAGTAAAAATACACCCTTTCTGGAGGATGAAAACATTTGAGAATTGTTAAAGTAATGGAAAAGAAAAGGGTCCTTATGTTTTCTATTTCAGTTACAAATAAATCTAGCTACATGGTTTGCCTATGTCCTCAAAACAAAAATAACTTCAAAAAGAAAAGATCATTCAGAGTTACACAGAGCACGGCAGTTTTCCTTCTCCAAAGGGGAAAATGAAGTTTCATGCCAAATAATCCCAACAGCTCTGCTCTCTACCTTCAAGCAAACACAGCCAGGCTTCCTTGGGCAGCCCTATTTCCAGAGAGCAAATTTCAGAACAGGCTTTGACATGACCACAAGACAGAGAAAAAGATGTTTTCTGGCTTCTTTGGGTCAAAGTAAGAGCTGGGTAAGCTCCTCTCCTGACCAACAGCCACGCCTGGTCCTAATATGCTGGGCCCACTAAGGGAGAGAAAGCAGCAGGCGTGACCAAGGACAGTGAGCCAGAGGCACAGGGGGTCTGGAATCTCACAGAACAGCTGGCAGGTCTGGTCAGAGAGGGACTTGTCAGTCACATAGGAGGCTAGATTCAAAGTGCCATACAAAGCAGGGGAGTGACAATAATCTGAGTTCCTTTCTGAGGAGATCTGGATGCATTATAGAGACTATGGTAGGGGGACATACTGGAGTTGGGGGCTGGAGGCATGGCTCAGAGCACTTGCCTAGCAAGCATCGGAGTTCACTCCCCAGCAACTCCTTCATCCAAAATAAGGAGGAGGGTGGAAGACCAAATATGTCTGCTTTTACTTGAAGTCCTGAAGTTACAGAAAGGAATTGTTGGCAGGCCCTCTTGGCTTAAATAAACCCAACATTATCTTAAGGACAGGTTTGGGATGGTGCACCAGTTAGGAACAGAGGTTCTAGGACAGGGCTTCTCAACTGGTGGGGGAGGTGATTTTGCCCCCTTCTGGGGGTATATTCGGTAATGTCCGGAGACATTTTTTGGTTATGGCAACTGTGGATTACCATTGGCATCTAGTAGGTAGGGACAGTAAAAACACTATAAGAAACCAGTCAACCACATACCCTGACAAAGACTTATCTGACCCAAAATGTGAAAAGTGTTGAGATTAAGAAACCCCTGTATGGTGCTGCATCTCCTGGATTCAGGTCCTTCCTGGCTCTCCCATTTATTAGCCATGTGACTTGGGCAAGTTACTTAACCTCTCTGTGATCTTCTTAAGCCAGTGACTTTTCCTGCTAACTATGAGAGAAGAAAAAAATGAAAGGGAATTTGGAAGTCTGTTCCTATAGTTTGGATCTGGAATGTCCTTCAAAGGCCTGTGCAATAAAGTCTTGGTCCCCAGCTTATTGCTAATAGGAGGTGGAGGAACCTTTAAGAAGTAGGCCCTAGTGGGAGATCTTAGGTCACTGGGGGCATGCCCTCAAAGGGGATTATGGGAATCCAGCATCTTCTTATTCCCTTCCCGGCTACCATGCAGCGAGCAGCTTATTCTACCACGCGCTCCCAGCCATGACATGCTGCTTCAATACAGGCCCGAAAGCAATGGGTCCACCTGCCCATGGACTGAAAGCTCCAAAACTATGAGCCAAAATAAACCTTTCCTCTTTATAAATTGATTATCTCAGATGTTTTGTTATAGTAACAGAAAGCTAACACAGCTGTCTTCCCCACCTACTTTCTAAGTAGAAAGAACTCTCTCATATAGCCATTGAGAGGGGAGGGGGGGAAACAGGCTAACAGAAAGAGGGACCAACTGTCCCAAAGTCTCGTCTCTCCCGCAAGTAGAGAACTAAGGAGACACGAGACACAGCTTTGAGAAAAGGGATTCAATGCAATGGACTTGGAATAGATGGATTCAGGTTCAATTCTATTTCCACTAAGTATAGTTGACCCTGGGCAACTTACTTAACTTAAATCTCGATTAACTGTAGAGTTAGCCTTATAAATATTAACGCATGATAACTACTTCATTCAAAAATCTATTGATTATCTACTATGTGCCAGGTAGTAGTCGAAGTCACAAAAAGCACCAAGTAAGACTTCTGGCACAGAAAGAACAGTGTATTTACATATACCTATGCACATGTGTAAAAGTGTATATATAATTCTGATTTCAAAATGTGTTTGCTCTTGTTATGGTGTGGGTGTGAGATGTCCCCCAAAAGCTCATATGTGAGACAATGCAAGATGGTCTGGAGGAGAAATGATTGGGCATGACAGCCTTAACCCAATCAGTGACTTAATCCTCTGATGGGTTTAACTGAGTGGTAACTGAGGGCAGGTAGGGTGTGGCTGGAGGAGGCGGGTCACTGGGAGCATGCATTTGGGGTTTATTATATCTAGGAAGTGGAATCTCTCTCTGCTTCCCGATCATTATCACTTCCCTCCATGATGTTCAGCCTCACCTGGAGCCCCATGAAGTGGATGGAGCCGGCTATCTATCGACTGAAACCTCTGGAACTGTGAGCTCCAAAATAAATTTTTCCTCCTCTAACATTGTTCTGGTCAGACTTAGTCACAGCAGTGAAAAAGCTGACTGAAACACCTATGAACTTACAGAATATACAATGTAGAGGACATATGTTTATCTGTTAAGCTTTCTATTCTTTGGGGAGAAAAAGGTTCTGACCCTATAAAAGCCCCCCTTGGCCCACATTCACCATCCCATTCTTCTGGCCACATGCCTAGGAATGGCCCTGTGAACCAAGCTGGGGCAGTCTACTCTTCCCTGGGCTTTCTCCGGAATCCCAGGCTCTAAAGACTATCTGAGCATTGCGGAAGAGCTACCCTGTGGGCAGAGCAGTGTGAGAACGAAGCCAGAAACAAGAAACAGAGTGAATCAAAGACTTGGTGAGATTGTCTGAGTCCTTAGAGCCGGTCCTACCTGAAGCCACTTCAACCCTTGGACTTGCAGGTTATAAAAGGCAACCAGTGCCTTTCCTTAAGTTGGATAAAATTACATTTCTATCACTTGCAACTAAAAGGGGTTGAATAAGATAAACAGAAAATCATTGTAAATAAAAGAAAAATAACCCATAAACCCACAGCCCCCAGAAAGCACCATTAACCTTGGAGTATGTGTTCCTCCCAGGCTTTGTCGGGGTAATCATTGGCTATGTCTTTTGCGGGTAGGAGGTCACTAGGGTGATTATTTTTAAAACGACAGAATTTTAAGCCAGATTCTCTTGAGCTCGAATCTTGATTCTGCCCCCTTCTTTGACCAGGCGGCTTTGAGAAAGTTACGCAACCTTTCTAATATATGGGACATACGTTAGTGACCAATTTGCACGTTGATGTTTGATTTAGTATTTATTTATTGTGGTATTGAGGACTGAATCCAGGGGCACTCTACCCCTGAGCAACATCCTTTTTATTTAGGCAGGGTCTCACTAAGTTGCTGAGGTTTGCCTTGAACTTTCTATCCTCCTTCCTCAGAATCCCAAGTTGCTGGGATTACAGGCATGAGTCACCATGCCAGACACACCTTAACATTTAAAAGAGAAAAACTCAGAAAGAGAATAACTATCTATGTGGACAGATTTTTTTTTTTTTTTTTGAACCAGGGATTGAATTCAGGGACCCTTGGCCACTGAGCCACATCCCCAGCCCTATTTTGTATTTTATTTAGAGAAGGGTCTCACTGAGTTGCTAAGGGCCTCACTAAGTTGCTGAGGCTGGCTTTGAACTCGCAATCCTCCTGACTCAGCCTCCCAAGTCACTTGGATTACAGGCGTGCGCCATGGACAGATTTTAAAAAGAATAAAAGCCTGAGTTTCCTGGGCCCTTCATCCTTTATCACTACAAAATGATGGGCTCCAAGCAAATCATGAAGGGATAGGAAACTGGGGCTGAACAAGTAAAATGCTTTCCATGACTTTTTTTTTTTTTAATTCAAGAGAGGGTTAGGAATCAAGTGTCTGGATTTAAAACAAAACAAAGCAAAATTAACAAAGCAGTTCTCCTAATTACATCTGGATCAGTTGTGAGATATATCAAAAGTAGTATGTACATGATTAGTTACCAAAGCTCATGAAACATCTTTTTAAATGACAGCAGATTATTCAAGATTTTTTTTTTTTTTGGCACTAGTGATTGAATCCAAAGACACTTAATGACTGAGCCACATCCACAGCCCATTTTTAATTTTTTTATTTTGAGACAGGGTCTCTCTGAGTTGCTTAGGGTCTTGCTAGGTTGCTGAGGTTGTCTTTGAACTTGACATCCTCCTGCCTCAGCCTCCCAAGCTGCTGAGATTACAAGGGTGCATATTCGAGAATATTGTTACAATAACTTTGCTCACTCATGACATAACTTTATTCACTTTTACTTTCTTAAGTGGAAAATAAAGGGATAGCTCTAAAGCATGAGCCATTATTGATCTTTATTTAGCAAAATCCATAAAGAACATAGCTGATGTATCAATTAACTGTGACTGTTACAAATTAGTGTAATGCTTTCCTCCTCCCAAAGGTCTAAGGTTTCACCAAAACTGCAAAAGCTAAACGTACATGCGTAAACCTCATCCATCCTGCCTCTTGAGAAAAAAAGGTTAGGAATTGCTGCCCGGTAGGATATGTAACTGAGAAGCAATGGTGGAACTGAAATGGCAAATGAGGAATGGCACTCAGCCTCGAATAGCCAGAATGCAAAGAATATAAACCAAAAACATATTCTTTTCATTTTCAAATTATAATTCAAAATGAAACCCTACACACTACCTCACTGGGATTAGGGAGGATGAGAAATACTGCAACGGGAAGAAATGCCTTGTCTAAAACAAACAAGAGCTCCAAGAAGGAAGCAGAGAACAACACTGTGTATACAGTAGCCAGAACATGCAGGAATCCACGTTGAATAAACATTTGAAGAGGCAAAAGGAAGAAGGGAAAAAAAATCCTGTACAATGATTTGATTAGCAAGTGACCAACCTTCTCAGACACCAGCCCTCGGGACGAGCCCTCCAAGTCCTCGTGGACACGATCCAGCAACCAGAGCAGGAATTCCAGGGCATCGTGCTGAGAATTACCTTGGAACTGAGAGCCATACTTGGAAACAGCATTCTGAAAGGGAATCAAAACAGAGGTCATTTCAAACCTTGATTCAACCAAATGAAGGTCCTATAAGCACCAAGCCAGTGAGTGCTCGTCCTTCAGCCTTGACCTGAGATGGCAACATGCAAACAACCCTGGGGTAGAGCTGTTCTTGGCTGCCAACACTGCTCCAAAGTGGTATGAAGATCTTGGTACAGAAGGCCCCTTCCCCAGAAGGACCACTAACATGTTCTATGCCTTGAAAACCCAGCGTCATCTCTGTTAGAAGATTTGGATCTGATGGGCATCTGTGCTCCCTAAAGCTCTGGCCCTTTGATTACTGAGGTCCCACACTCTGCTGGCCTTCCCTCCATGGTTCCATTCCCATGCTGTCACAGGCACACATCCTTCCAGCCCTGCTTTCTCCTTCACTGATTGCACACTAACATCATTCATTCCCACCGCTCCAGCTAGCTCTTGCTTGGGAATGACCACATCCTCAGCAAAGCTGACTCTCAAAGACACACTGTATGTAGCTCCTAACTTTCTCTTTCAAATACGGATGAAAATTTAAGAATACAAAGTTCTCTTTCTGGGCCGGGCATGGTGGTGCACGCCTGTAATCCAAGTGACTTGGGAGGTTGAGTCAGGAGGATCGCGAGTTCAAAGCCAGCCTCAGCAACTTAGCGAGGCCCTAAGCAACTCGGTGAGACCCTGTCTCTAAATAAAATACAAAATAGGGCTGGGGATGTGGCTCAGTGGCTGAGTGTCCCTGAGTTCAATCCCTGGTTCCAAAAAAAAAAAAAAAAGTTCTCTTTCTGTGGTTTGATCACTAAAAGATTGATCCAGCTCTCTATTCCTTTAATAAATTTGTCCTGAATGCTGCTCACATGCCTGGCACTATTCTAAGGACTGGGCCACAATGAACAAAACCGATAAGACCTCTTGCCCTGGTGATCCTCACCTTCCCTCCCCTTGTTCACTGTCCTTCTCTTTCCCCTAATGACCCTTGCCAGCAGGGAGCCACTCCAAGCAGCTCCTGAAGCATCTTTCTAGGGATTTCTGTTATGCATGTTATTCAAGCAACTTAGTGTAAGCAAGTCTCACACATGCACATGCATAGTACAGCAGGCTCATACCAAACAGGCCTGTCATCTGCTCATGCCTGCCAAAGGGACCAGACTGAGCAAGGCCAGGGACCAGGACAATCCTCACCATTGCCAAACAGCCTGAGCATCTCCTTTTCTCTTTCTTTTAATCTTCCCTTGAGACTTAAAAGAAACTTTAGGATGAGATGAAGCAAAATTCAAGATCTAATTAACTGAAACGCTTGTTCTAAGTCTTTATTCTGATCACATTAGTTTGGATTCTTCCCTAAGCTTTTCCGTTCTTAGATTCTCAAGGGCCTAAGTCCCAAAGTAGGGCTGTCCGATTTAGCAAATCAAAAAAGAAGACATAGGGACTAGGGATATAGCTTAGTAGTACAGCTCTTGCCTGTCTGTACCAGGCCCCAGCACAACCAAAAATAAAAAAAGGCTCAGTTAAAGGAGGCAAAAACATGCAATGGAGAAAAGACAGCCTCTTCAACAAATGGTGCTGGGAAAACTGGAAATCCATATGCAGCAAAATGAAACTAAACCCATATCTCTCACCCTGTACAAAACTCAACTCAAAGTGGATCAAGGACCTAGAAATCAGACCAGAGACTCTGCACCTAATAGAAGAGAAAATAGGTCCAAATCTTCATCATGTTGGCCTAGGACCAGATTTCCTTAACATGACTCCCAAAGCGCAAGAAATAAAAGCAGGAATCAATGATTGGGATACAGTCAAACTATAAAGCTTTTTCGCTGCAAAGGAAACAATCAGCAATGTGAAGAGAGAGCCTTCAGAGTGGGAGAAAATCTTTGCCACACACACTTCAAATAGAGCACTAATCTCCAGAATCTACAAAGTGCTCAAAAATCTTTACACCAAGAACACTAATAACCCAATCAATAAATGGGCCAAGGAAATGAACAGACACTTTACAGAGGAAGATCTACAAGCAATCAACAGATTTATGAAAAAATGTTCAACATCACTCGTTATAAGAGAAATGCAAATCAAAACCACCTTAAGATTTCATCTTACCCCAATTAGAATGTCTTTTATCAAGAACACAGGCAACAACAGGTGTTGGCGAGGATGTGGGGAAAAGGGTACACTCATACATTGCTGGTGGGAGTGCAAGTTGGTGCAGCCACTCTGGAAAGCAGTGTGGAGATTCCTTAGAAAACTTGGAATGGATCCACCATTTGACCCTGCTATCCCACTCCTTGGCTTATACCCAAAGGACTTAAAATCAGATTGCCTCAGTGATGCAGCCACATCAATGTTCATAGCTGCTCAATTCACAATAGCTAGATTATAGAATCAACCTAGATGCCCTTCAGTAGATGAATGGATAAAGAAACTGTGGTATATATACACAATGGAATATTACTCAGCCATAAAGAAGAATAAAATTATGGTATTTGTAGGTAAATGGATGATGTTGGAAACTCTTATGCTAAGTGAGATCAGCCAATCCCAAAAATCCAGAAGCCGAATGGTCTCTCTGATATATGAATGATGATGCATAATGTGGGGGGGGGAAGATGGCAAGAATGGAGGAAAGATAGCTAGCATAGAGGGAAGGGAGGGGTGGGGGTGGGTGGGGGGTAAAATTAATAACAATGTGTGACAGATACCATTGCCCTGTGTACATGCATGAATGCACAGATGGTGTGACTCTACTTTGTGTACAACCAGTGAAACAATAGCTGTACTCCATTTGTGTTCAATGAATCAATAAGTAAATAAAAAAAAAAGCAAAAAAAAAAAAAAAAAAGGCTCAGTTAAATAAACAATAAATAATTGTTTCAGTAGAAATGTGTTCATATGGGCTGGGGTTGTGGCTCAATGGTAGAGTACTTGCCTGGCATGTGTGAGGCACTGGGTTCATTTCTCAGCACCACATAAAAATAAGTAAATAAAAAGTAATGGTCCATTAACAACTTTAAAAAAATGCCCATTTAAAAAAAAAAAAGAAGAAGAAATGTGTTCCTATATCCCATGCAATACTTGGAATACATTTATACTAAAATTTTATTCATTGTTATTCATTGCTGATTTTATCTGCAATTAGAATCAGCTGGGCATTCTGTGTTCTATCTGGCAACCCCACCCTCAAAGAACCATCAAACCTACATCTTAGTACCAACATTCTCTTCTGGGTGTCCCATCCAACTCAAAAATCTCTAAAACCAGCCCTTCCTCTCAATGTCATCTCAGATTCTCCCTCCTATCAACAACCCTCAGGTCATCTGTCAAGCAGTTTGGCTCCCAAAATGTCTTCGCCTTTCCAAATACAGTTGAATCTCATTGCCAACATTGAGTTCTCACTGCTGCTCACTCAGAAGAGAATACCTACCTAAGGAGGAGCCAGGCTCTAAGAATCCCCATCCCCGCCCCGGCCCCTTCCCGGCTCACCAAACCATTGCACTCAGGGTAGACCAAACCAATCTTCCTGCAGCCCAGATGGATATTCAAAATCCTTCCGTGCTCCTCTATTCACCACTTAATAGTCCGAATTTCTTTTGTGCTCTGGCCCCAATATATGTCTTCTACCAGTCTCCTGCCTATTCCAAGGGCCTGGGGAGACAAGCCACTCAGGTGTACCAAACATACTTTCCATCCTCTATAGTCTATATCTTTGCTTTTGCTCTTCCTTCCTTGTGAAGCCCATTCACTTCCAATATCAAGATAATCCTTTAAGATGAATTCTCTTTATCTTAGACTGGCTATATTGCCATAAAACCTCTCCAGAAAGAATATGACAACTTCAAGAAGGTGGACCAGATAGGACCTTAAACATATCCCTCTACCTAAACACAGTCATTCCATTTGGGGGGCTGAGTCTAAGCAAAGGAGAGATACAAGAAAAGATATTTCTCTGTGTATCAGCGTTATCTGATGGAAAACTGATATTGGGGGGCAAAAACACCAGACTGATGAAGAAGGGATTCTTGTTTTTTAAAACAGCAATGAATCCTGTACATCACTGAGGATCTAAAATTGATTTTAAGCACATAAGCTAAGATAAACTCCAGATGGCCAAAAACCTTAATATAGCCTTAGAAAAACTAGAAGTACATAAAATAGAACATCAAAAGGCATGACATAAATAAACCTAAAGCCTCCAGGACTGGGGTAGGGGGAAAGGGGACAATTTAGAGAAAATATTTGCAGTGAATACAACAAGGTTGAGCACTTACAGCAACAAATGAAAAGAACGTTAAGACCAAAGCAGAATAGAAACAAGCAACATGAAGAGAGACCTCGAGAGCAGACTTATAACTAGTCAAGAAACACGGGAAAATCTTCCACCCCACTCCTGATCAAAGAAACAAAAATAAAAACAAGATGTTATTTCTTTTTATTCAATAAATTAATAGGTGATGGAGCACAGCAACTATAATTAACATGAATATATTACATACTTGAAAAATGCAAACAGAATACATCTTAAACATTTTTACCACAAAAAAATGATAAGTATGTAAGATTGGCAAATATGTTAATGAGCTTGAATTATTCATTTTACCATATACACATACATCAAGACATCATGTTATATATTGTTGATATGCACAGTTTTTGTCATTTATAACTGTCATAAAGCTGAGGAAAATTTAATGAGAAAAAATAATTCAATGTCCAGGAAAATATACATCACTGGTATATCTGACCCTTGTCATAATTATTTGAAAGGAAATTTATCAATGTAGATGGTAAAAATAATTGAACCCAATAAAATAGATTTAAAAGTTAAAACAAAAAGTTATATACTTAAAATTGGGTGATGATTACACAGATACATACATTTGTTAAAACTCATTAAATTCTACACTTAAACAGGTTGCTGTTCACTGTAATTTATACCTCAATAAAGTTGATTTTAAAACAACAGAAAGATAATAAAATAGTTATACCTTGGCTTTGACTATGTAATGCCCCTGTAATAATTAAATTTATGGAAATAAACAGAGATCAGGACAATGATTTAAATAAAAGAAACTTCAATTCAGTGTGATAACTGGAAAACTCTATAGTACATCAGTGTCTCCATAGGAGACTGGTTTATTTGATGATATAGGCAATTATGAGAAATGTAGAATATTTTAATGACCAGGAGGAAATTTTGCAACAATACTCACGTGAAAAAAGCAGGCTATAGAAATGGAATTTCCAGTCTTTTCTTTTTTTGGAACTGGGTATTGAACTCGGGGGCACTCAGTCACTGAGCCACATCCCCAGCCCTATTTTTTTTGTATTTTATTTAGAGACAGGGTCTCACTGAGTTGCTTAGTGCCTCGATTTTGCTGAGGCTGGCTTTGAACTTGCGATCCTCCTGCCTCAGCCTCTCAAGTGCTGGGATTACAGACATGCGCCACCACGACCAGCTTCCAGTCTGTTTATACTTAGCCTGTATATACTTTGAAACATCAATATGTGTATGATGATTATCTCTAGGGGGCAGAGGTACAGATCTTTACATTTTCCAATTTTTTGCAATACACATTTAACTGCATCATTAGAAAAACAAAGAATTACAGATGAGACTCTAAACAGGATTTTAAAAAGCGTTTTTATTCATTTGCTGTTAAAACAAATAGTGGTCCTCCTATCTATGAGAGGCTGGAGTGACTCAGACAGGCCGGGGGAAAAACCACAAACCCATCCCATAAACAGAACTGAGTATATACATACCCTAGTGTGCTGGCCCCTTTCTGGGTCTAAAGCTAACAATCCATCACAAAGACAGGTCTTCTGAACAAAACCTTATGTGACTCAGCTTCTGCCAATTCTCCAGCCCCTCCACCCCAGCCACGTGAGCTTTCATTAATTCACTTGGTGAAGGGGTTCACAGTCCCACCCACCTCCACAATAGGCATTTTCAGTTCCCAGGGTTTGGAATACACTTTCCCATCATCCATGTCCTTGTTAATACCTCATCCCTCAAAACCCAACTCAGTATTTGGTTACCTCTTCAGGTAAGCCTTCCTCAGTTAACCCCAGGACACGTTCCCCAATCAAATCACATCCTCCTGCCATTACCGTCACAGCACATTGTATTTTTTTCTTATTTTTACAGACTCATTTTGATTCACTGTACACAAATGGGGTACAACTTTTCATTTCTATGGTTGTACATGATGTAGATTGTGCCTTCCTAGCATGTCAGCAGCTCTAATCCTGTGTCTGTGGGATCAGTTCCTTAATATCCATTTCTTCCCTAGACCTTAAGCTCCTGGAGAAGCTGGCTTTGTGCTCATCACACATTCCATGTTCCCAATACACTACCTAGACATTGAATAAATACATGTTGAATGAAGGACTGTTTCATCATCAGTAATAAAAGGAGTCCTCCTAGATTTCAATCCCTAACGTTTGAGGGCCTAGATTCTGGAATCCTCCACTTTACCCTCCAAGGCTGGTTACCTGAAAGACCTGGGAAACCCCAGATTATATCTCCCTCATTAACAGACTAATAACAACTCAATTATCCTTCAATTCCCCAAGGTACACTGGGGAGTTCCCCAGGCCCTGGAGAGAGAGGAAATGCTGGTGAGTCACTGAGAGTGATTACTAATTTGGGAGTTTTTTTTCCCCAAACTACTCCATCCCTCTCCACGCTATAGTAACTGGGTGGAAATGCTCTGGCAAGGGAACAGCTATTCAAAGATTACCTCCTTCCTTCCTTCACGTCTTTCTAGGTAAGGAGATGTAATTCTAGAAAAAGGAACACTTATTGGGTGACAGGCACTGTTGTCAGTGCTCTACATAGAACTCAACACCACCACCTCATGGTCCCACTTTACAGATGAGAAAAGTTGAGGCACTGTAAGATTTAGAAACTTGCTCAAGGTCACAAAGCCCCAGAGGTATTGCTCTTAACCACTATGAGTACTGCCTATCATATTTAAAAAGCTAATGTTGCCCCAAAAAGACATTAATGACACCCATGTGAGGGCTGCAGAACAGTGCTTCTTCATTAATGGAGGCAGGAGAGAGGAAGGTGGGGGTTGGCATCCTTGCAGATCACAAAGCAAAAGACTGCTTTCTCAGGCTGAAACTCAAGAGCTGTGATGCTTGTGGAATGAACACTGACAGGTTCCCCCCTCCCCCCAGGAACAACAATCACTGGTCTGTGGGGAGCTTCAGCTCTCTGCCCAGAGCTGTGGTTTTTCAGCAGGAAGCAAGCCATGTGCATCAATTATTAGGAACTCTTTCATCTAACTGGGACCCCAAACACATACCCCACTTTAACCCCGGGCAAAGTGATACGATTTGATTTACAATGTCTCATGACCTCCAGCATCCAGAGCAAGTAGACCGTGATCCTGCAGACAATAAATGCAACCCCAAGCTAACACATTATAGGGGGGATAATGCGCATGAAACAAAAGGATGCCATCTCCAAACTAGCATACCCACTGCTTCCCCGACCCCTCACTCAGCACATTACCCGGCCTATGGTTGGTTCTCAGTGTCCACTGAGCTTAGAATACAACCTAAAGTCTTTCCACTGCTTGCAAGGTCGTACATGATCTAGCGAACCTCGTCTGCTTCCCTGAGCTCCAGCTACACGTTTTCTTTCCACGCCTCCCTACTCGACTCCTTCCGAAGGGCCTAAGGGTACTTGCTGATCGCTGTGTCTTGATTACTTCTAGATCTAGACCCCGCAGCATCCTTCTCAACAATTAGATCTCAACGTATGCATCCCCTCCTTCCCCTGAGGCCTCGACCTTCAAAGTCTTGATTCCCCACCCCGCACCCTTCCGGATTGGAAGCAGGCGTTGGAACCCGGGACCACAAGCCTTTGATACTTCAACAAATGTTTGTTGAATGCAAAAATGCTAAATACACTTAAACCTGCCAACTCTCTCCACCCCCGCTCAAAATACTTGGGAGAAATTAATTCATAAAAAAATTATGCAAGCCCTACCGTAACTCATCATCACAAACAAAGGCGGTAACCGAGGCTAAACTGGTAAATGAACTACAGAAGATTGAACTACGGAAGACCCCAAGAAAACCCTTTTCTGGTTGTGCACACACTTTTCAAGAAGCGAAACCACTAGGGCCAAAGAGGCTGCCGCGGAGCGGCGAGGGTGGCTGGCGGCAGAGAGCTGCCTACCTTGAACTCGGCGGAAAGTTGGGGCGTATATTCGCGAGTCCAGAGCGCGCGCACCAGCGCCGCCAGCTGCTCGGTGACCTCCGCGCGGCCGGGCGCCGCCCGGTAGCGCCCCAGTGCCAGGAACTCCGCCAGCAGGTCGGTGTTGCTGAGACACTGCACCACGGCGTTCATGAAACAGGTGTTGCCGTGGTTCTTCAAGCCCTGAGCGCCCGGCGGCCGCGCCCCGTCGCCCGCTGGGATCTGGGGCTGGGATCCGGCGGTGCACTCTGCCCTAGGGCTCCCGGGGGCCGCAGGAGCCGGGCCTGGAGGGCCGACAAAGCCCCCCTCACCGTCGCCATCGCAATGTCCCTGCTGGGTCTGGGGCCGGGACCGAAGCGGCGAGTCCCCGGGGCGGGAGCGGCTGCCCAGCGCCAGCAGGAAGCGGCTGAAGAGGCGGCGCAGGGAGCGGCGGCGGCGGGGCCGGGGCGCGGGCGGCCCCTCTCCTGCTGCGTCCCCCGGGCCCGGGTCCATGGCTCCCTCCGGTGTGGCTCCCGGAGCGCAGCCCCCGGGCCCGAGGCAGACGAGCAGCTCTCAACACCTTACAGCCCTGGAAAGGCGCCTACCACCGGCTACCTGCGGGCCAGGTGTGCGCGGACCGGGCGGAGGCGGAGCCAAGGGCGGGGCCGCCCCGCCCCGCGCGGGAATCCGGCCGCAGGGCCAGCCTTAGGGCAGTGCCCGGCCATCCGTACCCCCGCCTTGTCCCTCCCCCACGGCACAGACAGGAATAAAAGCACTGAGCGACTGTCGTAGCCTAGTTCCCCACCCTTCCTTACCTCTTATAAACCTAGAGATTTAGGTTTCACCTCTGCTCTCATTCCCGCCCGACCTTCAAGCTGTGGAAATAATACAGGAACGGAAATTTCGAAAGTGCCTAGGAAACTGCAAAGCCTTGGCTATTACTAATTTTCTAGGTTTTAAGTCCAAATGGAAACGAAGAAAAGGGAGAGAAGAAAGTCTCCCAAGGGCAGCCTCAGGTGTGGTGAGACGCGCTTTAGGAGCTGAGAAGGGGTGGGGAGCGATTTTGTGCACCGCTGTTTCCCCCGCAGGCTCAGGTGTGTGCAGACAGGTGTTGCCATTTCCTTGAAGCTTGTCTGCCGCTTGGAAAAGGCAGAGCCTTTGCTCACACCCCGCCATCCCAGGACCTGAACTGGGAGCCACGTTGTTGCCCTGTGAAGAAACACCCAGACTGGTTGTGGATTTCCTTTTTAGGCTACAGACTAGAGTCATGTTCCAAACACTTGCGAGACTTGATCATCCTTGTTTTAATTGGTGAAGAAGTGGGCTTTGAAAGATTCACTCAACGTAGGGAGACCACCCGATCCCTAAAGAGAACCGGAACTCGACCCGGCGGGACGGATTGCCAAGCTCAGGCCCTTTCCAACCTCAGTATTTGCTCAGCAGGAAGTTTTCCGGCTCTCAAGCGCGCCCCCTACGCGTTTGCTTGTTCACTCAATGCAAAATCGTAGCTGAATCATTGCCCAATCAGAGTGAGTTTAGCCCTGCCCTCCCTTGATTCCCTGGGTAACCCTAGAGGCCTCTGCTCACTTTATCCCATAACGTTCAGGTTTATAATTAATCAGGGAAGTCTTGCAAAATAAATTTCTCATCAGTTTCTAGCTAAGAAAGAGATCAGCAGCATGCAGGATGCAGTGTTACAACAGCACCCTGAATTATTATTTAATAAATAAGTGATCATTTATTAAATATCCTTGATCTTTCAGATAGGGTAATGGCAATTACCCTGGTATAACAAAAGCAGCATTAAAGGATACAGAATATGCTTAGAACATAAGATTACTGTGACCTAAGTGTTTCTGGGAAAATGCCATCATTTACCTTCCCCGGAAAAAGATACCCAGCTGGATGACTAATACCCAAGTTCCATTTCATCACCCTTCTGGTGATGAGCACTGGAGAAGGATCTCATGGTCATGTTCCATAAAGCATCCATAAATTTCATCTTTGAGAATCGCCCCCAAGATCCCAACAGGCAGTTTAAGAATCCATTTGTGCCTAACTCTATGAGAAACTCTGTTGATGCTTTGACATTATTTCACTCAATTCTCACAATGGCCTTTTGAGCAAGAATTTATTCTCACTTGACAAAAGAGAAAAGTCAGGTTGAGGGTGTTTTAAAAGCCTGTCCAAGGTCTGGGTTTAAACCTAAAGTCTTGCCCCATGCAGCTTGACCCATGAAAAGTCTTATTTTTAGAGAATAATAGCAATGCTCTCTGCGGACAGATCATAAGGAAAGTCTGTGGGTTTGGCAGAGTCACAGAAAAGAGATTGTGACAGGAAGCCAACAACTGGGAATGTATCTGTAATTTTTTTAAAAACTTAAAAAAAAATTAAAGTCTGGACAAATTATTCTTGAACATATTTCAATTTTATGTACAATTTAAGAATGTAAAATGCATTCTATAAAGGAAAGGAGAAACTTAGAGATAAAATATTTAAAGACTAAAGAACAAAGATTGCAATGAGAGAAATCAAGACCAGCGGTGGAGCTACCCGAACTCAGTCTTCAGCAGGACTGGGCAGCGCCGTGGCCAGGAGGTCGGGGAGGTCGGGTGCTTCAGGAGGCAAACGGGTACTTCCATCGCAAAATGGCTCCATCTGCACTTACGCTAACGATGTATTGATTTCCAGGACTTATGCGGAGGCGCGTGATGTTGCCACTGTGTCCCACACCGACGTGAGTCACTTCACCCTCGTTATAATCCCAGACTTTAACCAGATGGTCACTTCCACCTGAAAAACACAGTCGTACAGCCTCAGTGCAATAGACTAGAGAGAAATGGCCCTAGCCTCAAAAAAAGTTTTTGTTTTTGTTTGTTTGAGACCTGGTATCCCCAAACTGTTTGTCTGTCCCCACCTTTCTATCTCCATGCCTCAATTTCCCTAGTCACTGGGATTACAGTCATGGGCCACTGAGCCTGGCAACCAGATCATTGTCAACACATTCCCATGTGCCAACTTAAAGAAAAACCTATCTTTATATAATGCTTTGATTATAAGAATCAAGTATGGCTGGGTATGGTGTCCACACATTTGTAGTCCCTGGAGACAGAGGAGGGAGAGTCCCTTCAGCCCAGGAGATCCAGACCAACCTGGACAACATAACTGCCCATAGTTTAAAAGAAAAAAAAAATTATGTATGTTATAGTAAATTCAGGGGGGAAATGCAAAGAGGTGAAATCACTCTTTATCACCCAGAAATAACCACTAATAATATCTTGGTTCAATTCCTTCCAGTATTTTCTCTATTTGTGCACAGGTATATGCATATATTTGTAAATGTGATTGGGTTCCATTCATCCAGGCCCACCACACAAAGCAAACCCAGCAATGTAAGGCTCCTTAAGGCTCTTCTCCAAATGTTTACTCTCATTGAGTGTGTCTTCTGGATCTTTCTCTTCCAGCCACATTGGCTGTTGTCTTCAGATCTGAATCTAACCAAACTGCCCTTTAGATCCTTTGCCAGTTCTTCCAATTACCTCCCACAAGCAAGTCCCCTGTTCCCATCTAAATAAGCCAAGCTTGGCTTGCTTTTCTAATCCAGGACCAACCTGTGACAAAGTGCACTCCTTCCTGCGTGATATCCATACCATTTATTGACCCAGACAAGGAGCCTTCCAACTCTCTGATTACTGTCCCATCAAATACTTCCCAGTAAGCAATCTGGAATTCAGGAAAAAGCATTAGGCAGGATTCAGCTCAGTGGAATCATCCACACACATGCTAACAAAAGATGGTTCTACTTTATATAGAAGGTATCGAAAATACACCAAGGGATGGTATGGGCTGAAATTATAAATAGGCTACAGCAGGGGGTGGAGAAACCATTTTAATATTTTTAGTATTCCTTTTTAAATTTGCATGCTATTTAAAGGGATGTTGATATGCTGATAAACTGAGATTGTGACAGAAAGAGCTTTTGATAAGACTGAGCAGATTATGTCTCTAGCAAAATGTGAAAGAAAGAAGAACCACTGATGGTTCTGCTTCTGCACCGAGCAGAGGACAGCAAAGCTGCAGGCCTGGTGGCAGAGGAAGTTCCTCCCTCCCAACTGGGGAGTGAGGAGTGGGGAATGAGCACTCCCCAGAGTCCTGGAGATGGGGCCTTGCACAGTCACCTCCCCTCTGTAGCTGGACCCTCCCTCTTCCTGGACCTACCCACTCATTCCCAACTTTTCCTTCTGCCCCAAAGCAACAAAATATTCCATAGGGTGGGATTTAAAGACAAGACATAATGTTGGTCCTCTCCTGGAAAGGGGAACTAAATTAGGGGTCACGAGAGAAAGGTTTTGGGAGACTTTTCTCTGAATATATATATTCAGTTATATTAGCCTCTGGGTATAGCCAGGGAGATTGGTTCCAGGATCCCCTGTGGATACCAAAATCTGAGGATGCTCAAGTCCTTTATTTAAATGGCATAGTATTTTCATAGAACCTATGCAAATCCGCCTGTACAGTTTAGGGAATAATGGCAAGAAAAAAATCTGTACATGTTCAATACAGATCATTTTTTTCCAAAGTATTTTTGAGACACAGTTGATCTGTGGGTTTTATGCAGAAAGTCAACTAGGCTTACCTTTCTATCTGTCCCACTGGTGATGATCTGGAATTCTTCAGGATGATAACACACACACTGGAAGAGGGTATTGGCCAGGATCATCTGATTTCTCCTAAGACGCCTGAAAAGTAGATTCCAAAGCTGTGAAGCTCGACTTTCTCTTCCCTACAAAATGTATTTAGTATTCAAACTGCATTTAGTACAAGCTTGGACTTGGGGTGGTTAATCTATCTCAAACTTCTCACACTGCTCATCAGGATAGCATTTGCATTTCTTCAAAATAGACTTCCAGTTACTCTGCCTTTCTACTTCTGTATCCTCTCATCACATCTATCTGTGGCTGTCAGATGAATTTGGGCAGATAGCAGGGGCCCTTTCCTAAAGACAGCACAAAATCCAATGAGAATCCTTTAGTTCCAGGAAAAAGGAGCAAAGGCTGAATTCAGAGCCAGCCTGCTGCCTCCTGTCTCTTGTAGTTGACACTCCAGGCCAACATTTGGAGTTAAGTGGAGCTCCCCATAAGCTGAGTGGCACAGTGTGGGGAAGAATCTTTTTAATGGACATCATTGGGCCCTGCCTCTAGACAGTTGGACTCAGTAGGTGGGATGGGGTCCAAGGATCTGTATTTGAAGCCAGCTTGTCAATTGATTGTTCTGTGCACAACAGTTTGGGAACCCCTGTCTTGATACTGTACAGGTTGAGTATCCCTTATCCAAAATACTTGGGACCAGAAGCATTTTGCATTTTGGAGTTTTGAGGATTTTGGAATATTGCGTAGATTTTACGGGATTGCGTAGAGCATCCCTATTCTGAAAATCTGAAATCTGAAATGCTCCAAAACTTCAAACTTTTTGAATGCTGAAATGATGCTAAAAAAGATTCAGATTCAGGTGCTAGGGATATAGCTCAGTTGGTACAGTGCTTGCCATATAAGCACAAGGCCCTGGGTTCAATCCCCTCACCGCAAAAAAAAAAAAAAAAAAAAAAAAAGATTCAGATCACTTCAAATTTGGGGTTTTTATGTTAGGGTGTTCAACCTGTACCAAGATGTTACAATTGCTTTTCCTCCCACATGTCCATCTTACAGGCCAGGCTCTCCTGATTTAAAAAAAATGTAACTTCTGCACAGTTTCTTCTCTTTATGGAAGTTTTCAGATGTGGTATCTGAGTGAAATGTATTAAAAGATTTGGGCACAAATTAGCAAAATATTCCTGATGCACAATTGGAAGACTTTAAGGATGTGAAGTGGCCATATATCATCTGTAGTTTAGACATTCCCTTCTGGTTACAAATTTTCTCAATGTTGAAGGTCAAGGATAGACTAATTCTTTCTACAAGTGTGGTTGGTGGACCAGTATTATCACTTGGAAGCTTATTAGAAATGCAGAATCTCAGGTGCCATTCTAAACCTACTAAATCAAGATCTACATTTTGATAACATCTCCATATGATCAGGGACCAAAGAGACATGCAGGGCTAGAAGACAGAGGCCTGCTTTGGCTTTTGCTCTTTAATGTGCTAACTCAGCCTTTACCTTCAGTCCTCAATCCCTTCTCTACAGTCAAACATTTCATATTCTTTTGCCAAATCTCCTTTTTCCCATTTTTGCATTTATTCTAGTCTCTCTTATATAGTTTTACAGTGGCAAAGAATCCCAGGAGTGGGTAGAGGGTGGAAGCAGGGTGGACACGGGGAGGCTTGGGAATATGGGTGTGATTCCAAAATGAAAACATATACTGCAAGTGGGGCACCATCGTGCACACCTGCAATCCCAGCAACTCGGGTAGTTGGAGCAGGAGGACAAGAAGTTCCAGGTGAACCTAGGCAACTTAGTGAGACTCTCCCTCAATATAAAAGTAAAAAGGGCTTTGGGAGCACAGAGGTAGAGCATCCCTGGGGGTCAGCCTTCAGTGTATCAAAAAACAACAACAACCACCAAAAAAAAAACACTGCAAAAAGTGCTTATAGTCAGAAATTCAAAAATCAAGCCAGGCATGGTAGTCGATGCCTATAATCCCAGCTACTCCAGAGACAGAGGCAAGGGGATAGCAAGTTCAAGGGCAACCTCAGCAACTTAGACAGACCTGTCTTAAAATAAAAAATAAAGAGGTCAGGCACAGTGACGTATGCCACTAATGCCAGCAACTCAGGAGGCAAAGGCAGGAGGATCACAAGTTGTAGGCCAGCCTCAACAATTTAGCAAGGCCCTAATCAACTTATCAAGGCCCTGACTCAAAATATAGAAAGGACTGGGGATGTACCACCCCTGGTTCAATCCCCAGCCCCAGAAAGAAAAGAAAGTTAAAAATCACCTTTGAAAATTCTTTGACTTACTCCTGTGACTAAGTTCACATGCCTTGATCTAGTTAGTTTGGATTTATCACATTCCATGGAGATGTGATATGCTCATAGTATAAGAGTGCTCAGGGAATGTGGCCAATCAAGGAATAAGGACAAATTCATGCCTCTCCTGTCCCTCCCTCCCATGGCAAGCTCATCTAGGGCTTCACATGACTGAGCAGAATGTTGAGAGGAACTGCTTGCATTACTTATTTCCCTTGTTCCTTTTATTTGGAACATTTAACATTGGAATTAGTGCAAGTTAAATCATGCTCTGCTACTTCTGTATCTGTACAGAAACTTCTGATATTCACTTCTTCCCACTAGCATCTGTATACCATGGACAGCCATGGAGGCCAAGGGCTTCTGAGGAACATCCGTTTGCTGTTAAATCCACCCTCCTTTGGAATCTCTGCTCGTGTCCAATATAATACGGGCACGAGTGGGTTTGGCATGTGTCTTGTCATCCACCCCAACCCAAGTACCTACACAAGGTCCCAAATGATGCAAGTCCCATCGGTGCTGGCAGTGACACACTCCTCGTTGTTCTTCTTCACCCGGATACAGGACACAGAGGACTTGTGCTCCTTTAGGGCCTCCTCCAGTTTCTGGGTCTGGCAGCCTATCTGCCACACCCTCACCTGAAAGGTCCCAAGAGCATGCTCTCAATACAAATTGGGAATTTTTTATGTTTTATTTTTTATTTTTGGTACTGGGGAAGGAATTCATAGGATGCTTTACCAGTGGGCCACATGCCCAACCCTTCTTTTTAATTTTGAGGCAGGGTCTCACTAAGTTGCTGAGGCTGGCCTCAAACTGCAATCCTCCTGCCTCAGCCTCCTGAGTCACTAGGATTATAGGTGTGCACCACCACAATGGACTATAAATTTGGGACTTTGAAAGGGATCAAGAAAGATCCCAGAAGATTTTTTCACCTGTGCTGTGTGTGTGACTTGGTTTTTGAATTTCCTATCCTCCTCGCAGTTGGGTGAGGTGGGTAGGAATGCTATGATTGAAGGGTAGAAATATTCACATACAAGATGTAATTACCTTCTGTGGAGCTCAGAAAATGCCACCAATGATCCTGTACCTGTTTCTACTTTCAGGCTGAGAAATTTATCAAACACTCACTAGGAAAATCAATAATGCAAGGGACTCTGCTAAACCAAGCGAAATATTATGTCTACTCATTTCTGCTCAACATTGCTCTCAAATTTCTGGTGGCGTCAGGAAATTTCTTGGGTACCACAGCCACATTTAAACATTCACATCAGCTGTTCAATTTTAATCATTTAAAACCGATGGTTCTCCACCCTACAAAACCCAGTACCCATTTTCTATTGCACATACTTTGTCCTGTCTGTTCTGAAATGAAATTCACAGGTCATACAACAACGTACACATATTTCAAAACAATAAATGACACCCTAATTGTAATTTTAAAAGGATAAGTGAAAGGTCTTTAGTTATTATAGTAAGTCTTTTAATAGATAAAGGCTGTTACAACTACAACAGATAACAGTAATGTAGTCAGGTGCTCACACCTTAGAATGAATACAATAGATTTATGAAAAAGAGAGCAGAGCTAGGAATGATGTAGCTTGGTGGTGAAGTGCTATTGTGTGTGAGCTTTGGTTCCCCTGTCAGTACCTTGAAGGAGGAGGTGGGGAGGGGGAGGAGGAGTGAAAGAGCGGAAGGAGGAGGAAGACACAACTATTGCATGCACATAGTCCAAGACAGTGAAAGAACAGTGGTCCAACTAGTGTTAGGATAAATAATAACAGACTGAACTTGATTGGAAATGATAAGGAGAAATGGTCTTAACTGAAGTACGGAAAGCATTCTTACAGGCTTCCTATATTGTCAAAGTAAAGAAAATAAGGCCAGGTGTGGTGGCTCACACCTGTAATTCCTTCTACTCAGAAGACTGAGGCAGCAGGATCACAAGTTGGAGGCCAGCCTCAGCAATTTAGTTTGACCCTGTCTCAAAATAAAAAGGGCTGGGGATGCAGCCTAGCGGTAGAGAACTTGCCTAGCATGTATGATACCCAGTACTGGGGGGCAGAGGGAGTAGGAGTATCATTATCTTTACACTTCAGGAAACTGAGGCACAGAGAGGTTAAAGCACACACCCTGGGTCACATAGCTGGAAGTGGTAGAAGGGAAATATGAGCCCAGGCATTCATCTGCATTGCCTAAATTCTGCTAATGGCTCCCTCAAGATGTTAGATCTTCCTTCTCGCTGATAAATTCTTCCTATGAGAGCTGAGGAAGGAAAAGAGAATGTCCAGTATAGACAAAAAAAAAAAAAAAAAAAGGTTGGGGACTAGAGGAGAGGAGACCCTGAGAGAAACATGCCAGTGAAAGGTGTTTTAGACGCCTCAGAATGATGAAAGGAAAACATTTGAGTGTAATAATTTTAAAATAATGGTCAAAATGTCTGGGGTTTTAAAGAATTGATTCTAAAAATATCATCTGCTTTAAAAGATAATGTAACCAGGCATCGTGGTGCACATCTGTAATCCTAGCTACAAGGGAGGCTGAGGCAGGAGGATTCAAGTTTGAGGCCAATATCTGCAACTTTCTCAAAATAAAAGTAAAAAGGACTGGGGGTGTGGTTCAGGGATAGAGCACCCCTGGGTTCAATCCCCAGTACTAGAAAGGAAAAAAAGCGGGCGTGGGGGGAAGGAGAGGAGAGGAGAGGAATACAGCTATGGTCCTCAGAGGAAAGAATAAATATGTGAAATCTCCGGCAATACACCAATTTAGATTCATAACTTGATTCCATATAGAGCACTTTCATATTTGTACCTTAAATGTTCTTTCTGTGAAGAAGTACATTTATGTCTATTTATACTATTAGAACTTTAATTTATGATGTAGTTTAGAGTTTCATCAAAATTTTAATTTGGCCCTGCCTGACTCCTAGTATAGGTGCATATTAAAAAATCAAATAGATGGCCTTCTGTGAGTTAGTTAAATTGATGTGTTTAAAAAAAAAATCTGTTTTCAAGAACAATACCTCCCCTTCCCCACCGCCACTGATGACCCTTTTACAGTCACTGGTGGTAGCGATGGCAGTCACTCCGATCCTGTGAGCGCTGTTAATGACATACATCAGTCGGCCTGTCTCAGGGGCGAAGGCTCGGATTTTCCCATCGTCCCACGCTGGCATTAAAGGGAGACAAAGGCAGCAGGATCAGTGCGTGCGCCCTTCTGCAGTTGGTCTCTTGAATCATGGATGAGAGTCAAGAGTGCCGAGAAGGGTCTGGATGGAAGGAAGAGCCAGCCCCACTCACTTCCAGTAACCCTCTTTCCTGATGTCCCCAAACGGGTCACACCTGGCTGAGGGAAAGGAAGGGTCTGTCTCCTTTGAACCCGACTACAGGTGTGTCCCATGCCAGGTGAGGGAAAGTGGAGAGGAGAGGGAGGAGGAAAGAGAGCTCCCACCTCCCCACGAGCTGCAGCCAAGTACACACAACTAACTAGTTCATAGGATACCTGGGATGTGTCATTTGATAAGCCCCCAAGCTGCTGGCTTGCCACCCACTCCTACCTTTAAATCTAATGTTCCTCCCCCATTCTCACCATCTTTCCCATCTCAGTAAAACTTTCCACCATCCATCCAGTTGCTTAAACTGAGAACCTCAGGTTATTCTCGATTCCTGTGTATCCAGCCACCCAATCCAATCCAACAGCCAGTCCATCTGCAAGTCCCATCACCTCTACTGTTAAAAACACCCAGAACTTGGCTTTCTTTCAACCCCTCCACTGGCACCACCCTATCCAAGCCACAGTCACCTCTCTCCAGGATTATTTGACCAGTTTCCTCCCTGGCCTTCCACTTTTGCTTCCAAGCAGTCATCTATATAGGAATTGGGATGAACTTTTTAAAACCATGTCACCTTCCTGATCAAGAACATCCCAAAGTGCTTCTCACTGTACCTAGAATGAAAATCCAACTCCTTTATCCTGCAGAGTAACCAGGAACTGCCCCTACCTACCCCTTCAGTCTCCCCGATGCCCCACCCCAACTGTAATCACTAAGATCCAGACACCCTGACTTCCTTGTTATTCCTCAAATACACCAAGTGATTTCCTACCTGAGGGCCTTTGCACTTGTTCCCTCTGCCTAGAACGCCTCCCCCCAGGTCTTTTCATGGCTGGCAACTTCTCATCAGCTTTAGTGTCACCTTGACCTTAGCAATTTGAAATAGGATGCTCAAAGTAGATCCCATTACAGTGAAGACTTGAGGAAGTAAGAGAATGAGGGAACAAACCTTGGGGGTATCTGGAGGAGCAACATTTCGTGAAGATTGAATGGCCAGAGAAAAGCTCTATGCAGGAAGTGTTTGAGGAAGACCAAAGAAGCAAGTATGGCTGGAGAGGGTAGGTGGTAAGAATAAATCAGAACCACCTGGTACTTGTGACTACAGGCCAGAGCCTGTAATCCCAGAGGCTCAGGAGGCTGAGGCAGGAGGATCCCAAGTTCAAGGCCAGCCTCAGCAACTTAGCAAGATCCTGTATCAAACTTTAAAAAATAAAAAGGCCTGGGGGTATGACTTGGTGGTAAAGCAACCCTGGTACAAAAAAAGGAAAAAGAAAGAAAGAAAGAAAGAAAGAAAGAAAGAAAAGAAAAGAAAGAAAGGAGAAAGAAAGAAAAAAAAGAAATCAGAGGCAAGAAGGTAGAGGTGGGGGAGGAGAGAAGATTGTATAGGTCCCTTGCAGTAACTAGATCTGCCCCACCTACCACTTCAGTCTTCTCCATATCACTTTCCCTGAGCTCCCACCCTAATTGGGACTTTGTCTTTCAGAGGGCAAAAGACTTTTGAGCCCTACAAATATCAAAGATCTGAATTAACATTTCATTTTATTTCATTTTGCCGTGCTGGGTATTGGATATTACTTCTACCCGAGTTGTGCCTCCAGCCCTGGACTTAGCATTTTAAAATAGATTTCTGGCTTCTGTGTTGAGAATAGACAGGGCAAGAGTTGAAGCAGAGAACCCTGGTAGGAAGCTGCTGGAGTAACCCAGGGGAGAGATGAGACCAGAGTGGAGGTGATAGACTTTCAAATGAGAGCCACCAGGGCATGGAGGTGGATGTAAGAGGAAAAGCAGAGGCAGCAACAATCCTAGATTTTTGTTTGTTTGTTTTGGGGCTGGAGACCACTGAGAAACACCCCAGCCCTGCCTCCAAGGTTTCCAACCTGAGGATTTGTCAGCTCTTGGTATAACCAAGAGCTTCTGGTGGTGATGGGCCAACAGATTTGGCTCCATGGAAATGTTACAGGCCAGGCTATATGGGCAATGACTAAACAGCTCATGTTATGTAGGAAATGAGCTTCTCCCATGGGAACACCCCACCTCTGTACCCATCATCAGTTACATAGCATGGCATGTTTAGCAATACAAAATGACAATTCTTTTTTTTTTTTTTTTTTTGGAACCTGGGATTGAACTCAGGGACACTCAGCCACTGAGCCACATCCCCAACCCTATTTTGTACTTTATTTGGAGACAGGGTCTCACTGAGTTGCTTAGGGCCTTGCTAAGTTGCTGAGGCTGGCTTTTTACTTGTGATCCTCCTGGCTCAGCCTCCCGAGTCGCTTGGATTACAGGAGTGCGCCACCACGCCCAGCAAAATGACAATTCTTATGTGATAAAAAATTGTTCTCTTTTGATTCCTATTTGTCCTAAACAATGCACCATGTGAACGGTGATGTCAACAATGATTGTGTGGATGTTAGTAACCATTCTTTAGTTTGCACCTAGGTAAGGGTCATTTTGACCCACTTCCCCCTCTGCTGATGATTTCATGATGTTAGTTTGTAATTTGAATCATAGCAGCAGACACTTATGATTGATGTGATTTTTGGTATAAGAACCCCTGCAACCCTATGGGTGGGGCTGTTCTCCCAATAACCATTTTTGGGGGCATTGTGTGAGACAGTCAGTCAGACAGCTTAATAAAGACTTTCAAATTTGGACTTCTCAGTAGTGATCAGTCTGTTCTTTAGTTGCACCCCATAACACTGGTGACCACTCTGGAGAAGAAATGCAGGCAGGTTGGAAACAGAACCCAAAAAAGGGGACAAGATGGGCTCCTGCTGTCACCAATTTTGTAGCTGCACCTAAAGATGCACTTCATCCATGTCAACCAGTAAGATTTACTTATTGACCACTGGGGAAATTTGCATATAGATTAAACACAAAACAATCTTAATAAATTATCCTTTTATAGGAAAATACTTTTAGATTTTACTGAAGTATTTAGACGTGGAGTATCATGGCATCTATAATATATGTTAAAAATACTTTGGCATAAATTGGGTTTAAAAAATTCCCTTTGAGGCATGACTTAGTTTGAGTCGGGTTTTTATCTCTCGGACAACAAAAGGGTTCTAACCCAAGAGTCCTGTATTCACTAAAGCCTCAAATCCATTTCAAAATTGGATTACTAAATTTCCCTACTGAGAGAAAGATCCGTGCTGTACACAACAGTTTGAGAGAAGAGAAATTGCTTATTTGGTTCTTCCTTGCTCAATCTCCCAGCGGGAAGGGGACTTCGAGGGGAGGCTGATTAGAAGCAAGGAGGGGTGGACAGGGGGAGGCTCTCCCAGTTTATCCTCATGTAATGACTAGTGGGGACAGAGTGACATGGATGGAAACCACAGCCAGAGCTGGGCTGCATCTTTTTCTTCCCTCCAAGGCAGACAGAGGTTTATTTAGGAAAGTAGACACATATTCAGGGAGAATGGGGGCCATATCAACAGAGGCACCTTTGGGGTAAAGGAAGAAATAACGCACTCAGGGGAGAAGGCAGGCTATCTTCAGAAGGAGAAAACGGCGGGGCCAGATCTTAACAGGGAAAGGTTACCTGAAATGATGCTCTTGCCATCTCTCATGAAATCGAGGCCATGGCAGGTCATGTTGGGCACAGTGATCCGCAGCAGCTCCCTGTTGGACATCGTGTGCCACACCCTGATGTCTTTCTTGGCACAGGTGGCAAATAGCTCAGCAGTGCCACTGCAGAGAAGCCATGGAGAGATAAGAGAGGCAGCTGAAAAAGACTCACAGTGTTTCTCAGAGGTGGCTTTGACAACTGGAAGTGTAGTGGAGGGCAGGATGTGTTTCAGAGACTGACTCCCTGAAGACCTGGTGATCTTGGAGATTCCTTGTATCAACTGGCATTTTATTCCCTCAAACCATCTGTGGAAAATCTTTTGTAGTCCTTTCCTTTTAGGAAGGGTTGGGACCAAGTTGCTAAAAAAGAAATCTACGTTTTGGTAGACTGTAGGATGGCAACATTTCATTTTTTAAAAATCAGTTTATTGGGGTACAGTTGACACAAAAGGCCATACATACATTGGTGAGTAGCATTTCTTGAGATACATTCGTTGCATATCTATAACACATGTTTTGTTTTGTTTTTGGTACTGGGGATTGAACTCAGGGATGCTTTACCACTGAACTACATCCCCGGTCCGTTTTATTTTTAGTTTTGTGACCGGATGTCACTAAGTTGCTTAGGGCCTTGCTAAGTTGCTGAGGCTGGCTATGAACTTGCGAACTTCCTGCCTCAGCTTCCTGAGTTGCTGGGATTACAGGTGTGAGCCATTGTCCCCAACTTATTAAAATTTCAGGGAAGAAAATGACAATGGTGATAGAATTCACATATGCAGATAACCCAAGACCTCTCTTTGCTTAGTTATCAGAAAATATGAGATTATTGACAAAGAAGAGTACCCCAGAGGAATGGTCTGTCAGACTCAAAAGAAAAAACAAAAAAAAGGTAACTTGTAAATAGAATGTAAATTATCAATATATCAAAAGATCAATATATCAAAGATTATCCATAATCTTTGATAAGAAAAAGGAGTATGTTGAGATATAATAAACCATCTAGTTTAGAAGTTTTAAGTTAGTCTCTGTGGAAACTAAAATTACCCTTTAGATGTAAGTATTTCTCAGGCATTTTCTACATTTCCTCACAAGCACATTTCAAAAAGGGAAAGAGCACCTATCTTATTTTAACATCCACTTACTTTGGAATTAATTGAAAAAATAAGCAGATCCCTTCCACACATTCAGCTTTGGGGCTCAGAATTAAAATTATGATGCAGGACTAGTAACTTAGAAAGGATACATGGTGGAACAAGACAGGAAATGCAATGAAGCTCCCACCAACAGTCCTGATTTACAGAGGTCCAATCAAGCCAATATTAGAATATTAATGTATTTTAAAAAAACAAGACTTGTTTTATAGCAGATACTGCCTTCAGTAGATGAGCTCCTCCTTTGGGGAAAGCAAGCTCTTAATGAGACATATGGATGCTCATGAAAATTCTTTATCATGAAAGGACTGCCCCTAAAGCACTTTCCCAGCTCCCTACCCTCCATGGGCAATCCACTACCTCAGCAAACTCAGCCAATCACTTGAGCCTAATCTAACAACGAGTCATTCAAGTTAGGAGACTGTTCTGAGTTTAGAATCGGAGAGATTAAGGTCCAGAAAGAACCAACCCAATTGAACCGTGAAGATGCACTAGGTCCACACATTCCCTCCTTGTCATTTAAAAACCTTAAAAAGAAGATATAGAGAGATTTAGAGGTAGATATATATGCATATTTTTTTTCAGTGACTCATAAATCATTAGAAGCAAATAAATCATGGACAGGATAGCTTCATCTCTGCCCACACCCTTGGATAGCTCACAGTGCAAGCTCACAGGGGAACATGGTGTCAGGCTAAAACACTGCCTTGGGGAGCAACAGGAATATCATCTTATGCACACCATGGGAAGACAAAATTTGCGGTTTGTCTCTAGACCAGTAATCCTTGGAGAACAGAGTTACTACAACATGTGTATATAATGGCAAGTTTTCAACAACAAACTCCCAGACCTGCAAAGAAACAGGACAATGTGACTCAGGGAAAGGTGGTCAAAAGAAACAGACCCTGGGGTTGAGGGTGCAGTGGTACAGCACATGCTTAGCACATGTGAGGTCCCAGATTCAATTCCCAGCATGAAAAGAAAAAGAAGGAAAGAGAGAGAGAGAGAGAGAGAGAGAGAGAGAGAGAGAGAGAAAGTAAGTGAGGGAGGGAGGGAGGGAGAGAGAAACTGTCTCCAAGTAGACCCAAGTATTAGATTGACAGATTTCAAAGCAGTTACTTACAATTTTTTAATATATTCAAAATGTTAAGGGAAACTACAATATCAATAGACACACAGGGAATCTCATCAGAGAACTAGAAACTATGTGTGTATTATAATTATAAATTTTGTGGCAATTATATTTTTTCTGTAGGTGAAAAGTGCAAAAACTGAAATAAATTTACTATATGGGCTCATTGGAGGTGGTAAAAGAATCTATGGACTTGAAGGCAGATATAATAGAAATTATAAAATGATAAAAACTGAAGAAAGAAAAGTGAGCAACCTAGAAACCTGTGGGAAAATATCATTTTTTTCAACATGTGTAATTTGAATCAAGATAAGAGCTAGAAAGGGTGAAAACAAATTTTGAAGAGTAATGGCTGAAACCTCAATTTGGTGGAAAACATCAGTTTACAAATTCAAACTTTAATAAACTCTAAGCAGGATAAGTGCAAAGACAAAGACACTTCATAATCAAACTGACAAAAGACAAAAACAAAGAGATAATCTTGAAAATAGAGAAAAATGACACATTACAAAGAGGGGGACAGTAGTGAGCATACAGAATGACTTCTCATTAGAAACCATGGAATCCAGAAGTCATTGGAATGATCTATTCAAATGCTACAGTTCTTAGGCTGAGAGGGAAAGACACCACATGGCAGCTAACTATATAAAAAAGAATGAAAAGTATCAGAAATTCTTGTGGGCAAACACATGCATACAAATGTTTAAAATTTTTCATTTATTTAAAGCAGAAATTATAATATTGTATCAATGGAATTATTACAAGAAAGGAAATAAGGAAGTAGGTGAGATCAAAGAGAAATGTTTTGTCACAAAATTCTTATATTTTATTTTACTTGAAGTAATTTAATATTAACTCTAAGTAGACCATGATATGTTAAAGATGCATACTTCCATCCTTAGAGCAACCACTAAAAAAAAATTAATGCAAGTTACATGGCTAGAAAGTCAACAGAGCAATTAAATAAAATGTTGAAAATAGTTAATTGGCACAAAAGGAGGCAGCAAAGATACAACAGAAGAACAAAGAACAAATGAAGAAAAAAACAAATTACATTAAATGTAAGTGCACTAAACATTCCAAATAAAAAGCAGAGATTTTCTGACTGATTAGAAAAGCAAGAATCAATTATATGCTACTTCAAGAGATGAACATTAAATATAAATAGATATGATAAATAATAGGATAAAAAGACATCATGAAAAGAACAAGCATAAGAAAGCTTGAATGTGCATATTAATATCATACAAAAGAACCAGGCATTGCGGTGCACACCTGTAATCCCAGTGACTCAGGAGGCTGAGGCAGGAGGATCAAAAGTTCGAGTCCAGCCTCAGAAACTTAGGGAGACCTGTCTCAAAATAAAAAATAAAAAGAGCTAGAAATATGGCTTAGTGGTAAAGTGCCCCTAGGCTCAATCCCCAGTACCAATTATTATCACATAAAACACTACAAATCAAAGAGAATTACTAAAGAGGAAGAGGAACACTTACTAATTATAAAAATGTCAAGACAGCAGGAATACATGACAAATAATAACACCTAATTAACAGAGCTTCAAAATATACAAAGCAAAAACTGATGGAAATAAAGGAAGAAATCTATATTCTATATTGAAGTGAGACTTTCAACACTTTTCTCAATAACTAATGAAACAAGTAGACTAGAAATCAATAAGGATAAGAAGATCTATATGGCACCACCAACATTAAAAGTTTCCATGGAGAAAAAGTATCTCCAAAGTGTATATGGAATTATTTCATTTACATAAAGTTCAAAAGCAGGGAAAACTCATCTATAGGGCTAGAAATCCAGGCAGTAATTATCTTCAAGTAGAAAGGTGAGGGTAACGATTGGAAGGGGTGTTTTGGAGATGAAAATATTTTAATGCTGTACCAGGGGGATAGTGACAAGGGGTGAGGATTCATTAAGTACACACCTATGATCTATGCACTCTCTGCATGCACATTACACTTTTTTACACCTTGCCAAACTATCATTCAAGACCCAGGGTAAAACAAAGACCTTTTCAGATAAATAAGGAGTGACTCATCCATACAAGACTGTCTCTGAAAATGTGGAATATCTGCACACAATGGAGTTTTATTCAGCTGTAAAGAAAAATGAAATTATGTGATTTGCTGGAAAATGGATGGAACTAGAGAATATTATGTTAAGCAAAATAAGACAAACTCCGGAAGGTCAAGGGTCACATGTTTTCTCTCACATGTGGAAGCTAGAGAGAAAAAGAGAAAGAAAGTTGGGGGGTGTGGGGTAGGGGTCTCATGACAATCAAAGAGAGATCAGCAGAGAAAAGGAAGGGGGAGAGGGAGGCTGAGAGAGAGGGAAAGTGCTGGGGAGCGATGGTGGCCAAATTATATTGTTATATCATGTGCATGTACGTATATGTAACAACAAACCCCATCATTATGTACAAATATAAGGCACCAATAAAAAAGGTGAAAGGAGAAAAATAAAAATTGTCTATGAAGGAATTTTTTAAAAAGAAGAATCCAAGAGGATTGATGTGAAACAAACATAATAAAAACAAAGAAAATTCAGTTAAATCTAAGTATTTGGAAAAGAAAAGCAATCATAATGTAATCTGAATCTATAATTCCCAATTAATTTTATCATGAGAGATAGTGAAGGAAAGATGAAAAGCGAAATAAAAATGCACTGATTCTTAGCTGGATGTGGTGGTGCACACCTGTAATCCCAGCTGCTGGAGGTCAAGGCAGGAGGATTACAAGTTTGAGGCCATTCTGGGCAACTTAGCAAGATTCTGCTCAAAATAAAAAGGGCTAGGGATGTAGCTCAGTGGTAAAGTGCTTGTCTAACATGCATAATCCTGTTAACTAACTCTTCTCTCTCTCTTTCTCTCTCTCTCTCTCTCCACACACACACACACCCTTCCCTTTATGGCAGATAGGATATAAATGCTGGTTAATTCCAGTGTTTGACAAAAAAATATATTTGAATATGTATATTAAAAATTAGCTTGGCATGGTGCACATCTGTAATTCCAGCAACTCAGGAAGCCATGGTAGGAAAATCACAAGTCTGAGGCCAGCTTCATCAACTTTGCAAGACCCTCAGCATCTTAGCAAGACCCTGTCTCAAAATAAAAAATTAAAGGGACTGAGGATGTAGCTCAGTGGTAAAGTGCCCCTGGGTTCAATCCTTAGTACCAGAAAAAATAAGGATAACAATTAAATGAATAAAATAAATAGTTTCCAAGTTGTGTGTGGTAGGGAAGAAGTCTGGACCAAATAAAAAACAATCACTAGAACAAAACACAGGAAAAGAATAAAGAAACATTAAACTTGAACTTTCTAGGTCCAGGCCTGCTTCCCCTGCCTAGCTTTTTTTTTTTTTTTTTTTTCCTTCTTCTTTTCTTCTTTGCTCTTTTTCTATACTGGGAATTGAACCCAGGACCCTCACATGCTGGGCAAGCCCTCTACCACTGAGTATATCCCAGCTCTTCTTATTTTATTTTGAGACAGGGTGTCACTAAGTTACCCAGGCTGGACTTGAACTTGCAATCCTGTTGCGTCAGCCTCCTAATTCTCTGGAATTACAGGTGCGTGCCACTGTGCCTGGCCCACTGTCCTTTACATCCAACACTGTCCAGGGGGATTTTCCCTTGATTTCCAAAAAAAGAAATTATGATTCAGAAGACATTCTTCTATGTATTTCTAAGGCCCTTCCCTCACTCTGCTACACATGGCCACACTCTTAGCCTCTCCCGTGCTTGACCCAGACCCTTCTAGCCCTCAGCTTCATAAGTTGATCTTGTATATAAAAATTTATGCCAACATAGTTGAAAATCTAGATAGAATGAATGCCTTTTAGGGAAATATAAATGCTAAAATGGATGATGCAAAAAGGCAAAATTATTCATAAAAGTAAAAAAATGTGGAAACAACCCAAATAGCCATCAACGAATAAACAAACAAAATAAGGCATGTCCATACGATGGAACTTATTCAGCAATAAAAAAGGACTGAAGTACTGAAGCATCCTATATAGATTATGCTTAAAAACATCATGCTAAATGGAAGAAGCCAGTCACAAAAGATCACACATAGTGTATGAACTTTTTATATGAAATGTCCAAAATAGGGAACTCCATAGAAAGTCATCAGTGTTTGCCTAGGAGTGGGGGATGGGAAGAAAGCAAAGGGGGCTGGGCAGTGACTGCCGGTAGAGTTTGGTTTTGGTTTGTGTTTTGGAGAATAATGAAATGTTTTAAAATTAGATCGGTTGTGGCAATGGTTGCAAAACTCTGTAACTATGCTCAAAACCATTGAACTGTACACCCTGGGTGAACTTTGTGATATATAAGTTACGTTTCAATGAAGCTTTTTTATAAAACCAAGAAAAGAAAGAGCAGAGGTATAAAACCCGAAGGACAACTATAAAAAAATTGAAAAGATCGTTCAAAAATCAACCTTCATAAGAAGCATGACGACCAAACAATTTCAAAGATTGAACCTACCAAGCTTAGAAAAAGAGACAGAAATGACCCCATTTCAAATAAAGACTCAATTGGAAAGTATCTGCCCATTTTCCCCATTAGAAATATTTAGAACTGAATCACAAGGGCTTAGGGAACCTACACTACAGCTCATTGTCTCAAGGGCTGAGTTGCTTTCTTTTGTTGTTTTGTTTCTAGTGTAGTGAATTATTTTAATAGACTTTCTATCTTTGCTATGAAGTTACGTTAGTTTTCCCAATTCAAATTTGGATTTCTTTAGAATGTTGACCTTTTAAATAAAACCATCACTGAAAGGGTATGTGCCCATCAAAACTTTTCCCTTTTGTTAACCTCTTTTCTGTTACAGTGCTGGGGATCAAATCCAGGACTTTGAGTCTGTCAAGCAAATGTTTTGCCACTAAGTCGCATCCCCAGCAGGGACTGAGTTTTGAAAATAAGTCTTGCTGATGTGTAGAACAGTAATTTTGAGTTTTTTAAGTTCAAGTTGAACCCTGAGGAAGTGCGGAGCAAAAACTGTCTGACCAGCTACAGGGAATGGATCTCAGCAGACAATATGTGTTTCAGAATCAAGTAATGGCACACAATGACAGAAGCTTTTCTGGATATTTGTTTTATTGGTTTGGAGTGAAACTGACCAAGAATTACAGCCATTAGATCCAGAAGAGCTCATGTCTACCACCATAAGAACTGTCAAATCTGGAAGATCCCCAGAGGTATTGACAAATGACTGGAAAGAAGTTTGGAGAAAGACATTGCTAAGCTTTTTTTCAGATGGCATTGGGAAGATAGAAACGTTTTGACAGGCACATACCCTTTCCATGATGGATTTATTTAAAAAGTCATCATTCTTTTTTTGGAGGGGTACAGGGAATTAAACCCAGGGGCACTTAGCCACGGAGTCACATCCCCAGACCTTTTTTATATTATTTAGAGACAGGATCTTACTGAGTTGCTTAGGGCTTGCTAAAGGCTTTCAACTTTCTATCCTCCTGCCTCAGCCTCCCTAGCTAATGGGATTGCAGGCACACACCACTGTGCCTAGCAAAAAGTCAACATTCTAAAGAAGTCCAAATTTGAATTGGGAAAACTAATGTAACTTCATAGCAAAGAAGATAGGAAGTCATTTGAAATAATTCACTACACTAGAAATATTTAAGGAGGAAAAAAATCATAATTATGGAAGATGATGTTGAAATTAATCATAAATTAAAATTCCCTTGCACACTACATCAGATTTCTACATTCCCATTTTCCAGTTCTACTTACAATGGAAAGACAATGTCCTGGACAGCTTCAAAGTGGCATGTTGCAATAAGAGTCTCTTTGAAATCTGTGAAGTTAACACGGTAAATGTGTGATTCTTCTGTTCCTACAAAAAACTGGTGTCCTTCTCCTCGCAGGGCAATAGAAGTGACGCCACCTTGTAACTGAATTTTCCTTTAAGGAGAAGCAAAAAGGTAAAGTAGGTTCACTCAAATTAATGGACTTTTTTTGTACCTTTTGAATTCTGTATATGTATTATCTATTTAAAATAAAGAATAAGACAATGGGAAATGTAAGTTGAAATGAAGCAGCTTAACTTCATTTTTTCTAAAAGAAAAAAAAAGCACTCACTCAATTCAAGTTATATTGCCCATCTGAAGCATTATAGAAGATACAAGTTAGGCAGGGGATTTGGGACATTGCCCTCAAACAAGTGACACAGGTGGAAAGGCAGGAGTTATTCACAGTGTTTTGTCCCTATGGCCAGCAAAGGGAGAGGTCCCCAAAGGTTACAATAGTCAGGGGAGATTCCTCAGTGAGATGTAGTTTGAAATGGGTTGTGCAAGACGGGAAGGTTTATGGGTATAATCATGGTGGCAACTCCATGCTTTATTTATTAATTCCAATTCTGGAAAATAACCCTAAAATTGGGGCATGAGAGATACTCTATGTCAAAGGATGCTATTATAACCTTATCTAAAAGTTAAATATTAAAAACAACCTAAATACCCAATTATAATGGAATGGGTAAATAATGATCTATGGGACATTGACTTCATAGAATATTTGCCTACCCAATAAAATTATGTTTAAAAGGTCATATGTAGTTTATATATATAGTTACCATCATAATAAAAATATCAGGTGTAAAATTAGAAGTGTTCATGATGTCTGCAGGAAAAAAAAAATAAGCATACAAAATTTATTTATAAAATAAGCACAGTTGGGCCAGGGGTGGAGTTCAGAGGTACAGCACTTGCCTAGCACACACGAAGCTCTGGTTTTGATCCCTGACACCACAAAATATGAAAATAAAAAATTAAAAGCACAAATATTTCACTATATGTATGAATAAGAAAAGACAAAAAGAAATAACAAAATGCTCACAGTGATCATCTCTGCCAGAACCTTAAAATAAGAATATATAAATCAGCGAGGTCCTAGGAACCCAACCCATTGCTCTGCAACTAATTTTGTTCAGTGAGGGTTCTGGTGCAAGGAGCCAGCCTGGGAAATGGAATGTTTTAGGAAGATCCGTTTGCTGGGGAGAAATAGCAAACGGGATGAAGAAAGGAAAAGCAAAAGTCAGACCCCAGCTCCTTGGCTAACTAGAAATCTGTGGTTCTGGACAACTTGCCAGAAACTTCTGGCCTCAGTTTACACAACCACAGGCTAATTCCTCCCTGACAGGGCTATGGTGAAGATAACAGAAGCAAGTGCACTAGGAGCCCACAGAGGGCAGCCAAGAAACGCCTGAAAGTTCAGTGGTGAAAGGGGAGGGCAGTGGTGAAAGGGGAGGGCCAGAGGTCTGGGAACTCCAGCAGACTGGGTCAGGCAAAATTCCTGTCTTTTCTTTCCCCCCGCCTTTTTTTTTTAATGCGTTTGGTTACTCTGTTTTGTTTTGTTTTTTAATATTTAGTTGTCAACGGACCTTTATTTTTTACTTATTTGTATGTGGTGCTGAGAATTGAACCCAGTGCCTCACACATGCTAGGCAAGTGCTCTACCACTGAGCCACAATCTGCCCCAATTTTCCTTTCTAGTCTCTGTGACTGCTCATGCGGGCTGCTTTACCACTCTACTAAAACCCAAGGAGGCAGAAATCATCAGCTCCACCTTGAGCCTTCACTGTCACACAGGGCTATTTTGGAAACACACCATAAGCCTTGTAATAATTGCTCTGAGTCTAATTATCTTCATCACAATGGGAACGTTTGCATATTAAAAATTAGGGAACTAATTTACTATATTCACTTCAGGTAAGCAGAGTCTATGCAGCCTTTTTTTTCTTGTGTTATTAGGGATTGAACCCAGGGGCACACTACCACAGAGCTATATCCCCAACCCTTTTTATTTATTTATATATTAAAAAAAATTTTTTTTAGATGTGATAGACCTTTTTATTCACTTATTTATATGTGGTGCTGAGAATCGAACCCAGGGCCTCACACATGCTAGGCAAGCCCTCTACCACTGAGCCATAACCTGAGCCCAGCCCTTTTTATTTTGAGGCAGGGTCTCACTAAATTTCTGAGGCTGGCCTCCAGCTTGTGATCCCCTGCCTCAGCCTCCTGAGTCCTGGGTTGCTGGTGTGAGCCAAGCCCCCGGCAGCACTGTTCTTGAGTTGCCTCTGTCCCTTACCACGTTTCATACAAACAAATCTAGTCCAAATACATTCTTTTTTTTTTTTTTTTTGGGTGGGGGGAGCCAGGGATTGAACTCAGGGACACTCAGCCACTGAGTCACATCCCCAGCCCTATTTTGTATTTTATTTAGAGACAGGGTCTCACTGAGTTGCTTAGGTCCTCGCTAAGTTGCTGAGGCTGGCTTTGAACTCGAGATCCTCCTGACTCGGCCTCCCAAGTCGCTTGGATTACAGGCGTGCGCCACCACGCCCAGCCCCAAATACATTCTTAATGAGACTGATTTCACACTGAATTTAAAATTGTATCTTTTACTCTGCCACTTTTCAATCCCTAGTCCCCCTTACTCTCTACCCTACTTCATCTTTTTCCATTGCACTCATCACCCTTTAACACTTAGAACAGCCCCCTCGCCTCATGCAATCTGTGGATTTGCTTTCTGTGGTTTTCGTCACCCATGTCATCTACAGTCTGAAAATATTAAATGGAAAATTCTGGAATAAACAATTCCTAAGTCTTGAATTGCATATTATTCTGAGTTGTGTGATGAAACCTTGTTCCTCCCTGATCTTCCCACCAAGGACATGAAGCATCCTTGTCCTGCATGGCCATACCACGTATGCTACCCGTCCCTACGTCACTTAGTAGCCATCTTGGCTAACTGCCTTGAGATCAGGTAACCCTTATTTTGCTTAATAACAGCTCCAAAGCACAAGAGGGGTGATGCTGGAAACTCAGATGTGCCACAGGGAAGTCATAGAGAGCTTCCTCTAAGTGGAAAGGTCAAAGTTCTCAAGAAAATAAATCGTATACTGAGATTGCTAAGAACTAATCTTTTATCCATGAAATTGTGAAGAAGGAAAAACAAGTGTGTTAGTTTTTCTGTCAACTTGTTTTTTATTGTATCTAATTTATAAATTAAACTTTATCATAAGTATATATGAATGGGAAAAAATAACATGTGGTTCAGTGTTCAGTCCTATCCATGGTTTCAGACATCCACTGGAGGTCTTGGAATTCATATCCCACACATAGCGGGAGTACTGTATATACTTTCTTGCTTATTTTTTATTATTCTTTCCCTTCCTACTAGAATGTAAGCTCCATGAGGGCAGGGAAGTTTTTTCCTTCTTTATTGATTCACTGAGATGTCCAAACACCTAGAATAGTGCCTGCACATAATGACTGCTCAGTACAGATTTGTTTAAAGGAAGACAGTTGGTGTTCCTTTCTACAATGCATATGCAAATACCCCTGGCTCCCTAGGGGCAAGCAGTGGTCACACTGAGGGAGCTTGGTTAGGGGTGTCTGGCTTTTATTGAAGCCAAGGTCAAGTTTGGCCTTGCCTCTGCTGTGGAGTGAATTCCCTGTCTCTCTATCCTGAGAAGATCACTCCTTTCTCTGATGTTTTCTAACATGACGTATTCTACCTTAGTTGAACCACGATGTTTATGCTAATATACTACCTTATACTGTGGCAACCGTCTTTTCCTGTGCAATACACCTTATCCCCAAACCAGACTGTAAGTTCTGGGAGGACAAAGACCTTATCTTATTTTTCTTTACTTTTAAAATAGTAGCTAGCACATTCGTTTGGGGGAGGAGGTGACAATGTAGGTTTTACTTACATTTATTTTAACTAGATGAGTCATGAAAAGTACATAGTACACTATCTGGCACACAAAAATAGCTATTGAACATTGCCTGTTTGTATTCAAATACGAAACTACTAGCACAGGGTCTTACTCATAATAGGTATCGGTTGTATAATAAATTTCATTGACTAAACCAATTTTGAAAGTTTAAAATTTGAGGGTTGGGGGATAAGTTAATAATATCAGATTTCCTTTGCTATGGATCAATACATTAGTTAAATTAAAGGTTATATATTGAATAAAAGGGCAGTGTCCCTCTGGGTCACAGTGGACAATTTTGGTTTGATTCAACAGACGCCTTTTCATTAGCAAAAAAAAACATTATATATTGATTGTGATTCCAACAACTCATTTTAATAACAAGATGAGAGTCTTTAACCAAATATCACTTTGCCAATGTCATATTAACTGCTGACTTAAGATGACCCTCCCTCTGGAGGGTCTTGATCTACCCCAATTCTGGGGGCCCAGAACTTACTTGATGGGTTTGTAGCTGGGGCTTTTACAGAAGACCAGCAATCCGGCTCCAGAGCCTAACAACAAACCCCCCATCTTCAGGCATTGGATCGCCGACACTCCCTAGGGGGAGAAACAGTGCTATGAAAAGGCCAGGTGGTCTCATCATTAAAAATTAACACAATGGGCTGGGGGTGGAGCTCAGTGGTAGAGCACTTGCCTAGCATGCATAAGGCCCTGGTTCAATCCCCAGTACTGCAGAAGTAAAAATAAAAATAAATTAATGCAGTGCCTGACATTGTGAACACGGCCTGGGCCATGACGCCGCTGCACATACTGCACTGCGAAGTTCATGAAGGGACTGTCTGGATGTACCCCCAGGTTGGCCAGGGGAATTTGATGCCAACAAAAGCTCATGTGCTGGGAAGTTGCCTCCCAGTCCTGCAAGAAGCAGACCTGCTTCCCCACACTTCCTCTCTACAATCATCTGTGCATTTTGCATATATTAAACATTGATGCTTTCACAGCCGCTTAAATTCAGCTAGAGCAGAAGGCGCAAGCACAGCCGCCGTAATGTTAGCCCTTCAGTTGCCACCATGTTCACCAGAACTTAATTCTTACAAATGTAGAGAGACCACATCTGACATCCAAAGACAGCACAAAAGACTCCTTACTGTTTGGTGACTATATTTTCTGAATTAAGGCACATAGTACATAACCTTGTTAGAAATCTATTTAAAATTCAAAGCAATTTTCGAAGTTTGGGGAGGTACAATGGCCAGTATACAGTATCCACTATGAATTTACATTTAAATGCACATTACTATTATGGTTTGAATGTGTCTCCCAAAGTTCAAGTGCTGAAACTTAATCCTTACTGCAGCAGTGTTGGGAGGTAGGGCCCAATAAGAGGAGATTGGGCATGAAGGCTCTGGCCCTTACCGGTAGACTGATGTCATTATAGAGGGAGTGGGCTGGTTATCAACAGAGTGGATTTGTTGAGGTTGGTGATGTAGCTTGGTGGTAGACAGCTTGCCTAGCATGTGTTGGGCCCCCAATACAGAAAAATTTAAAAAGAAAAAGAAAAGAAAAGAAAAAGAATTACATAAGAAATTGGACTTGTTTTTAAAAAGTGAGTTTGGCCAGGTGTGGTGGCACACATAAGTCCCAGCTATATGGAAAGCTGAGGCAGGAGGATCACCTGAGTCCAAGAGTTCAGGGTCAGTCCGGACAGACTCTATTTCTCATAAAAAATAAACAACTATAATAATAAAAAGTGATTTTGGACCTCTTTTGCTCTTTTGCTCTTGTATCCTCTTCCTCTTCTGCCTTCCCCCATGGGATGATCAAGCACACTGTCCCTTGCCAGATGCAGTGCTTAAGCTCTTGGACTTTCCAGCATCCAGAACCATGAGCCAAATAATCTTCTACTGTTTATAAATTACCCAGTACCAGGTATTCTGTTATAGGGGCACAAATGACTGAGACAATTACCAATATTAGAGTTTAAAATATTCAACAATAATATAGCTAGAGAATTTATAGGTTTGTTTCTTAATGAAGTTTGAATATTATAAACAAGTTATTTTCAACTTACTCTAAACTGAATTTTGCCTGTTCTGCCTCACAAGCCATTCCACTATGTGTGAGAAGAGAAACTAAGACTAAAGAAAATAAAGGCAGGAACTAGAATTATATGCTTTATGAGATGTGTCCTTTGCAAATATTTTCCTCCCACTCTATGACTTGACTTTTCATTCTCTCTCTCTCTCTCTCTGTTCCCCCCCCCCCCTTGGGTGGTGCTGGGGATTAAACTCAAGGCTTCACACATACTAGGCAAGCGCTTTACCACTGAGACACATCCCCAGCCCCTTCATTCTCTTAACAGTGCTTTTTCAGAGCTGAATTTTAATTTTAATGAAGACCGCTTTATGAACTCTTTCTTTCATGGATTGCACCTTAGGTGTATCTAAAGAGTCATCGCTAAGTCTTAGGTCATCTGGATTTTCTCCAATGTTATCTTCTAGGATTTTGTTGCTGTTGTTTTGTTGGTTTGGTTTTTGTAATAATGGAGACTGAACCCAAGAACTTGTGCATGCTAGGTAAGTGCTCTGCAACTGAGCCATACCCTCAGCCCTTTTTATTTTATTTTGTGATAGTTTCTGACTAAGTTGCTGAGGCTGGCCTTGAACTTGCAATTCTCCTGCCTCAGCCTCCTGAATAGCTGGAATTACAGGGGCATGTGCCACCAAGTCTAGTCATCTTCTAAGAGTTTTATATTTTATATTTAGATCTGGGTCAATTTTCAGTTAATTTTTATCAAGGATCTAAGGTCTATGCCTAGTTTTTTATTTGTTTGTTTTGCATGTAGATATCCACTTGTTTGGGCATTTATTACCTTTGACCCTCTGTCAAAGATCAGTTGAGTATATTTATGCAGGTCTATTTCTGGGCTATTTTGATCCATTGATTTGTATATTCTTCAACCAAAACCAGCTTTCTGGTAAATCTTGAAGTTGGATAGTGTCAGTCCTCTAACTTTATTCTTCTTTAGTATTGTGCTGCTCTTTGGGGTCTTTTGCCTCTGTATACAAACTTTAGAATCTTGCCTGTCAATGTCCATGAGATAACTTGTTGGGATTTTGATTGCAATTACATTGACTCTAAAGATCAGGTTGGAAGAACTGACATCTTGACAATATGGAGTCTACCTATCCATGAACGTGAAATATTTCTCTAAAATGTAGTTCTTTGATGTTTTCCATCAGAGTTTTGTATGATTCCTCATATAGATCTTGTAAAACATACACTGTTATTATTCTCATTGTTGTCATCATCTTCATTCATTTTAGTGCTTTATACCTAACAGGTTAAATTTAAACCAATCCAAGTAATTAATTAATTAATTAATTTTACTACTGGGGATTGAACCCAGGGGCACTTTACCACTGAGCTATATCTCCAGCTCTTTTTTTTTTCCAATATTTTATTTTGAGACAGGGTCTCACTTTGCTGAGACTGGTTTTGAACTCACGATTCTTCTGCCTCAGCCTCCCAAGCCACTGGGATTATAGGTACATAGATAAGCACCACCCGGGCTGACCATCCTCAGTCATTCTTATGTTTTATTTTGAGACAAGGTCTCACTAAGCTGCTGAGGCTGACCTTGAACTTGTTATCTTCCAACCTCAGCTGCCCAAGTCACTGAGATTACAGGCATGTGCCACTGTGCCAGGTTTCATTTCAATTTTTTGCCTTTCTAACCATAAAGCAAATTTGAAGTAGTGTTTCAAAAGGGATAACTGTCCAAGATCACCTGATATTCAAACCCAACATCTTCGGTGGAACTACTTACACTTTCCCTTCAAAAGCACTATTTTCTTACCATCTGTGTAAAAGGTATCTTAAAATCACTGCGTTGTGGAGTTGATTATCAGACCTGAATGGTCAGGAATGAAAGCATCACTAGGAGACCTATCGCTAAATGTTTGAGGGACACAAAGACAGCCAGTATCCTTCCTGGAGAGGCACTCTGTTCCCAAATGCTGGCAGCCAAAAAGTATCCAGACCAAGTTTTCAATTTACTAACCTTGGAGGTATTTCAGGTGTTAGAACTGGCGGGGTTCTAGGACTTGCCTTTCTTTAACTTGTTCTTCTTTGCTCTTAAAATAATTAGAAAAATATCAATCTAGGCTACACTTTGATCTCCTGTGGAATTATTGCCACCTCTATACCTATTCTCAATCTACACTAGAGCTTTTCTCCATTTTTATGGATCACTTTAAAGATTTGAATTTTAAATGATTATATGATTAAAAAAAAAAGAAAACTCTGACATTTTCCCAGGAGCGCAGTGCAATATTTCAAAGTTTCTTGAGAATATCTGCTCTGGAGAAGGATCTTAGTAAGCTTAGTTAGAACCATCTGTTCTGTTATCAGAAATGAGATAGGCAGGTGTAGAACTTAGGACAAACTTTTAAATTCAATTTAGTAGAAATAGTCCTTGGAACTGGGTGCTGGGAATAGCAGCCTTTATTATATAAAATCATTGTTTGATAGTAGAGTTTATATTTTGTTTAAATACCAACATTGTTCAGTGGACTATTGACCAGAGTTGTTGGGAATTCTGAAAATATGAACAACGGATTGTTTCTAGATCTTATTTATGACTTAGAATGTCAGCTAAGTCTAAAATGAAATTCAAGATGAAGTTTTTAGAGTAGAAAAGGGAACATACACATATGTACGTATATAGGCACCTGTATGTGTGCATGTTTCTTATAGACCAAAGACACTTTTTTTGTAACATATGGCAACTGGGCTAGAACCAATGTACTTTATGGAGGTGAGAAAAGAAATGGAACCAATTTCCTAATCAAGGACCCCTAGTCAAGTCTTTACACTGAAAAATAACCAGATGCCAAGTACTGTGGTGCTTGCCTGTAATCCTAGGAATTTAGGAGGCTGAGGCAGGAGGACCTCAAGTTTGAGACCAGCTTCCACAACTTAGAGAGAACCTGTCTCAAATTAAAAAATAAAAAAGGGACTGGTGGTATAATTCAGTGGTAAAGTGCCCTGAGTTCAATCTCCAGTACAAAAGAAAAAGAAAGGTGAAGGAGATGGAGAAAGAGAAGAAGGAGATAAAAGGAAGAAAAATAACCAGAGATAAGGACTTAGAGAATTAGCCAGTGAACTTTGCAAATGCAAGTGTGGCCTTGGGTATGTAACTGACTTTTTATTTTTTTCTAAAGACTCTTTCTTAGTGAAAGTCTGTATTGCTAGGAGTGGGGGCGGGGGGAATGGCAGGGCAGAGCAGAGCATGTTGGTCTCTACTCACTAAACTGTACTTGTCTTTCACAGGTCCAGTGTCAGCCAGAAGTTTGGTCCTGGGGTTCAGTTTTAGGATATCACCAGTTGTGGTGCCAAGGTAGAAAAAACTGTCATCATCAGCTATCTGTGAAGAAAGAAAACATAACCTGAAGACCGGTTTCCTCAGTGATCCTTGAGCCCCTGATAGGGGCAGGGGTGAGCTTCCCCTGAGACTCCATGAAGACTAAAGATGCTCATGGCTACTTCTACTTCCCCAGGCTCAAAGATGGTAGGTAAGAATAGCTCCAAGAGGAGCAGAATCAAGGCCAAACACAGACCTGGCAGAAATACCAGATTTCAATTAGCCTGTGCCTTTCACTTGATGTCTACTTAGGTCTACTGTTAACATGCACACCCTGTCAGTCCAGACTCCTCAGACACCTTCAGAAAGCTCCTAGGATGAAGGTGGGTTTCACCAAAGAGGGTATGCTTTTGCTTTATTCCTTATTTTCCAAAGAATATATTCATAAAATGACTATGAATTAAATAAGAGGAATAAGTCAATAAAGAATGAGGTTATATGCATGAATTCTGAATCCAGACTAAAAATATATTGCCAGGCACAGTGGTGCATACCTGTAACCCCAGCTACTTGGGAAGCTGAGGTGGGAGGAGCACAAGTTCAAGGTCAGCCTCAGCAACTTAGTTAGAGCATCAGCAACTCAGTGAGACCCTCTCTCAAAATTAAAAATTAAAAAATGGGTTGAAGATATGGCTCAGTGGTAGAGTATCCCTGTGTTAAATCCCCAGTACCAAAAAAAGTTTTTAATCAAAATTAAAAAATAATAATAAAAATAAAAGTGGCTGGGGATGTAGTTCAGTGTTAAAGCACCCCTGGCTCAATATTAAGTATTGGGGAAAAATTAATCGTTTCTCTTTATGGTAGAGACTGTATTTCAACAATAAATTTTACCATCAGAAACCATACTTCCAGAGGCAAAAATAATATTGGTGACATCGAGATACACCGTGGCTCCGAGCACCATCTGGCTCCACTGCTTCCATTAGAACCATGTTCCTTCCTGGTGAAGCAGGTATTGGGCATCTGATGACAGCTTGTAAAACTGAAGTGAGCTTATAATCCCAGGAATTTGGGAGGCTGAATCACAGGATCGCAAGATCGAAGCCAGCCTCAGCAACTCAGCAAGGCTCTAAGCAACTAAGCAAGGCTCTGAGTGACTTAGCAAGACCCTGTCTCAAGATAAAAATAAAAAGGGAGGGCTGAGGTTGGCTCAGTGGCAGAGAGCTTGCCTAGCATGTGTGAGGCACTGGGTTTGATTCTCAGCACTGCATAAAAACAAATAAATAAAATAAAGGCATGTATCCTTCTACAACTAAAAAAAATTTAAAAAATTAAATAAAAAGGGATGGGGGTATAGCTCAGAGATAGAGCACCCTGGGTTCAATACCCAGTACTGCGAATAAATAAGTAAACTGAAGTAAGATTCCCTCTCACCTGTGCCTCCTCATCAACACTCTATGTTACATTTACCTTCCCATCCACAGGCCAATGTCCGCACACACCCCTTGGCTGGTACTGTTAACAGGAATGTGTACTAGTAGTTGCTTAAAATAATACTTGAAGTAACACTTACTGTGATACTGATGACAATTCTTTTCATCTGTCCTGTTTGGCATTCAGTTGGCCAGATTTTTCTGTTTGGGAGATCCAATTCCCATACTCGAATTGTCCCACTATAAACAAAAATCACAAACAGATATCCATTTAATCACTTCGTCATCTCTTTTACATTTTCTATATTCTCTTGAAGGAGAAGCTGAAAGGAAAGGAACATTTCTGAGGGTTTTTTATGGTCTATTGCTCTACTTAAGATCTTTCACTCAATCCTCACAACAACCCTAAGAGGTAGGTTTTCTGATCTCTCCCCATCATCTCTCCAAATGAGAGAATGCAGAGCTTGCTCACAGCAGAGTGGGAACTCATGCCCAGCTGTCACTCACTCTGAAGAACATTCTCTGCCTTCTATTCTGAAAACAAACACACCTAAGCAAGGAAGGAAATGCACAGAAAAACCAGTTTGTTAAGTTTCTTTCCCTCTTTTTTTTTTTTTGTTGTTTAAATATATTTTTGTTTCCCCCTTCCTGTCTTTTAATTGACAAGTAAAAATTGTATACATCATGATGTTTATACGTATATGTACATTTATACATATATACATATAAATGTACATTATATACATATACACACATTTTGGAATGGCTAAATCAAGGTTTTAAACATATGTATTGCCTCATATACTTGTCTCTTTGTGGTGAGAATCCTGAAAATCTACTCTGTTTGCAATGTTCAATGTACTGTTTCATCTATATTGCATTAATATATTGTATATATATGTTGTAAATATACATTATATGTGTATGTATATTAACTGTAGTCACCATGATGCATACAATCTGAGTGCCTCATCAGTAGATGAATGGATAAAGAAAATGTAGTGTATATGTACAAGGGAATATTCAGTCTTAAGCAACCCTATCATTTGTGAAAATGTGGATGAACCCGGAAAGACATTATGCTAAGTGAAGTCAGCCAGTCACAGCAAGACAAGTACTGCATGATCTCACTCATGCAGAATCTAAAAAGTGAAATTCACAGAAGCAGAGACCGAAATGGTGGTTACAGAGGCCAGGCTGAGAGGAGACGCTTGTTTGGGACACCAAATTTCAGTTACACGGGAGGAATAAATTAAGGCATTGAGTTGTAGGAAACTTTTTAAGGGAATTACTTTAGTATGGACAGTCCTGTCTCCAAGTAAGGAGAAACGAGAATAAGCAACTGAAAGTTTAAGTTAGTAGCTAACACAGATATATGGTTGGTAAGTAATTATTGTGTGTTTGAGTTAATGTGAATTAATAATTGTTTTAAAATGTCAAGGTCAATATCACAAAGACTTCAGTTAACACCTCAAGACAGAAAAGATTAATTAAAAATACATCAAGTTCAGTTTTTATTTTTTATTTTTTGGCCTCTAAAATGATATTAAGTGCTCAAAAACTTTTTTAAATGTATTTTCCAAGTTAAAATAAGAGCTTTTCCATGGCCTTAATGGTAGATAGCATTTGGACACTGAAATCCTGGAATGTTCAGGGTATCTCATGCGGACAATATGATGAAATATACGAAATCAGAACTGTGATAGAGAACCTAGGTATAGACGTACCATGAAAGAAACCTTATTTGAAAATGTTAACTTTCTCTGTTACTAGTGTCACAAGAAATTGAAGCAGTGTTGGAATAGAGATTGTCCTAAAAATATTCTTATTGGTATAAAATTCCAATTTTGACTCCTGGTGAACATTGCCCTTGGACTTTAGAATGGACCAAAGCCTTCTGCACAAGCAGCCACTAAGGGACAACACAGCTCCATAGAACAAAGCCTTCGTCAATCCACTTTGTAAACCCAAAGGGAGCTGGGTCATCTGTGGTTTCAGAAGACAGAGGAGGGCAAGGTCAGTTGATCTTGCGCTAGAGCGCTGTCCCCATGATTTGCTTGACAGGGGCTGATGTTCACATAGGCCAGCAAGCTTCACAGCCTCTCAATAAATCCTTCCTCGTAACTAGCTATGGGATAAATGTATGCAGTATGTCACAAAGTGGGGACAGGAAACAGTGCAGAAGAAGAGCAGCACAGATTCTTTCCTCTGGCTGGAAAAGTAACCACTGCGTATTCCTTCCACAGAAGGGAGATGAAGATAACAATGTACACTTCAACCCTACTTTTTCAGATTTCTCACCTTTGAACTGGTACATGACATAAAAAGGAATGCTGTTGTACGTGTTTTACCTTCCCTCAGACTCAAAACAGGGCTCTGATTGTCCATCTGCAATTAATTTACTCTTTTAGATGCAGGCCTCTGTTCAGATGTTCAACTTGGTCACCATAAGCCGCTTAAAACTGATCCTGCTGGAAATCATGTCATACGACTAATAGTCCAAACATTTGAAACTTCCTGGCACAGTTTGTTTGCAAAATATCGTTTCATGAGACCTAAATCAAGAGCAGGTGCTAAGAAACACCAACCAGTAAGTGAATCTGTGCAATTGTGCAAATTACTTTGTGAGCACAGATTGGAAAGAATTTGTTTTCAACAACAAAAAAGAACCTGAGCCAGGTGTGGTGGTGCACGCCTGCAATTCCAGAGACTTGGGAGGCTGAGGCAGGAGGATCACAAAGTTGAGACCAGTCTCAGCAACTTAAAGAGACCCTGGGTCTCAAAATAAACAATAAAAAGGCAGGGAATAATATTGGCCAAATTATATCGCTATATTGTGTGCATGTATGAATATGTAACAACAAATCCCACCTTTTTGTACGACTATAATGCACCAAGAAAAAAATGGAAAAAAATGAAATCAATAAATCAATAGGGCCAGAGAAGTAGCTTAGTAGTAGAGCATCCCTGGGTTCAAATCCCACTACCAAAATAAACAAATAAATGAACTTGAGATGAGGTTAGCAGCTCAGCAGACTCTTTTAGTAGGAGTCACAGAATTTTCATATTTAAAATGTATTTAACTAAAAGTCCTTCAACTTTTAGCTAAAAGAACTTCTGATGACTCCGAAAGCTCTGAAAATTATAATGGAAGGTGTTTGTCCAGCACTAAAGACACGTTTCCTTAAACTGGAATAACCACATTTTCTCTGCAAGCAAACTGTAGCAATTATGACTTCTGAAACGCAGACTGCGGAGACGTACTTTCCAGCAGTGATGAACATCTCGTCCCGGCACCTGGAGAACACCACGGTGGTGGCATTCCCGACGTTGAGGCCGGCGGCAGGACTGCCACAGATGGCGTCCCTTTTGGCGATGCTCCAGACCACCACACTGCCAAAACGAGCAGGAAAAGAGTATCAGAGGACATCCAGCTTTCACAGTAAGGAAACAACTATTTTAGTGGCTCTAGAGAGAAAAAGCAAAACAGGTTACTAACAAAGGAACAAAAGTAAATGTCTAAAGCCCCAGACATCTCCTCTCTCTCGTGGATTTGTCTTCTCTGGATATGAGAAGACAAATAGTGACACTTCCAAAGCCTTGAAGGCAAATGATCATGCAGCTGGCAATCAGTGAGCCCATCAAAATCTGATGCTAAAATAAAGACATTTTCAAATATACAAGCCATAAAAGTTTACTATTCATTGATCTCATGTAAAAATTTTTCCTTGAGGAAAACCACTGTTCCAGCAGCAGTTCAGAGGATGACCTAAGAGAGTGTTCTCAAACTTGAATGTGCATCAGAATCAGAAAGGCAGGTACACACCTCTTTGGGTTATTCCACACCATACACATGGATTAGATTATCACACTATAGCCCATACATTTGTTAAATTAAATAATAATTTTAAAAATAATTATTGATGACAACTGCCAGGTCCTTCTCAGAGGGGGATTTAGGGGGTCTGGGGTAGAACATGAAAGTTTGCTTTTCTCACAAGTCCCAGCTGATGCAGATGCTGCTGGTCTGGGGACATCACTTTGAGAATCTGTGCTTTAGGGGACACTCTTTCTTTCCTGGTGCAATCATACAACTTAGTCCTACACTGAATAATGTTTGGATAAGAATACCAAGACTGTTGGCAAAAGAGTATCATGTCAAATGTTTGAGTCAAAACATTTAAAGCAAAAGAATGCAAATGTTACAAATCTTGTTGAGGTAAAAAGAGCCCTATCTATACTTTCCTCATTATCTGCATATAGAATGTATTATTACAGGTAGTTTAAAATCAAGGTATCACCAATATCACTAGGCGTGAGGAAGAGGAAGTGGGCAAAACCTACAAATTCTTTTTTCCTAGAGGGAAATTGAGAGGTAAACCACTCAAAAGGTTAAAATGATAACTAGATGATGAACAACAACAAAAATGGAGACCTCACGCCCAAGAGAATGAAAACATATGTCCACAAAAAATCTTGTACATGTGCTGGGTGTACTGGTGGACACGTGTAATCCCAGACACCTGGGAGGCTGAGGCAGAATGACTGCAAGTTCAAGACCAGCCTGGGCAATTATTGAGAACTTGTCTCAAAAAAAAACCAAAACAAACAAACAAAAAAACACACCAAAAAACTTTTACATGAATGTTCATAGGCACCATTAATAATAACAGCCTAAAAGTAGAAATGGGTCCCAGAGACTTGGGAGGCTGAGGCAAGAGGATCACAAATTTGAGGCCAGCCTCAGAAACTTAGTGAAATCTTAAGCGACTTAGTGAGACTCTGTCTCAAAATAAAAATAAATGTATAAATAAAAAGGGTTGGGGTCAGGCGTGGTGGCGCACACCTGTAATCTAAGCGACTTGGGAGGCTGAGTCAGGAGGATCGTGAGTTCAAAGCCAGCCTCAGCAACTTAGCGAGGCCCTAAGCAACTCAGTGAGACCCTGTCTCTAAATAAAATACAAAATAGGGCTGGGGATGTGACTCAGTGGCTGAGTGCCCCTGAGTTCAATCCCTGATTCAAAAAAAATCAAAACAAAAAAAAAAGGATTGGGGATGCAGCTGAGTGATAAAGCACCCTGGGTTCAACCCCCAAATACCAAAAAAAAAAAAAAAAAAAAATTGGGAAATGGGGACTGGGAGTGTAGTTTAGTCGCAGAACACGTTCTTCTCATGCACCAGGCCCTAGGCCCTATGTTCGACCTTAGCACCCAAACAAACAAAACAAAAACAAAAACCAACAACAAAACAAAAACAAAAGGCCCAAGAAGCTAATCAATTACATTTACAGTTGCATGGATTAAGAAAATGGTGGTTTCCATACAATATTATTTGAATATTACTTGACAACAAGAAATGCTGATACAGCCTACAAATGGATGGACTTTCACTTAGTGAAAACAGTCAGCCAGAAAAGGCCACATATTGTATACTTCCATTTATGTGACAAGTCCAGAATGGGTAGGCAAATCTACAGAGGCAGAAAGTGGATCAGTGTTAGCCTTGAGTGGGAGAGAAGAGAGATAGGGAGTGACTGCTAATGGGCTATTGGATTGCTTTTTGGGGTGTTGTTGAAAATGTTCTAAAATTAATTTAGTGATGGTTAAAACTATACATATGGAGCTGGGGTTGTGGCTCAGTGGTAGAGTGCTTGCCTTGCACACGTAAGGCACTGGGTTTGATTCTCAGTACCACATAAAAATAAATAAATAGGCCAGGCGAGGTGGCGCACGCCTGTAATCCCAGCAGCTCGGGAGGCTGAGGCAGGAGTATCACGAGTTCAAAGCTAGCCTCAGCAAGGGCAAGGCACTAAGCAACTCAGTGAGACCCTGTCTCTAATAAAATACAAAATAGGACTGGGGATGTGGCTCAGTGGCCAAGTACCCCTGAGTTCAATACCTGGTTCCAAAATAAATAAATAAATAAATAAATAAATAAATAAATAAATAAAAGTATTGTGTCCATCTACAACTAATTAAAAAAACCTATACATACACTAAAAACCACTCTATTAAATACCTTGTATAAAATTTTATAGTATATGAAATAAATCTCAAAAAAGCTGTGAAAAATGCAAGAGTCTCATGGTGCAAGTACATGTGGAGAGGCATTGGAATTATACATGTGAATCTTGGATCCTTTTGCATAGAAGGGCAACATGGTTTCTTTATATACCTTGGGCAGGTATAGCTTAATTTTTTTCAGAAACAAATTTAAAATTTAAAGTAAATAAATGGCACCAACCTAGTGAGTTGGCCAGATACATTTTGGCACATCTGCACAATGTTCTTGTGTGCAGTCATAGCAAAGAGCCATGTATATGTCTGTGTGTACACACATAGAGATGTCCTTGGTGTGAGCTGAATTACAACACGGGTAGTGTGATAGCACTGATATAAACATTTCATAAATAGGCTACAAAATGTAAAAGGTAAATGCAAACTGTAGAGTGTCCACTACAGTTCGCAGCATCCCTTCCATTTCTCCCCCTTAGTTAGAGTCCAGGTGACTTGGGTAGAATGGACTCATCCCACAGGTTCAAATACACTTGGTTGTCCAAAACCAATCATCAGAACACCATCTTCCTTACCATGGGGGCTAACCAGGGTTAGGCATATTGTATTTTGCTAGCAGGGCACACATTCACTGGCTTCTCAATGTTCCCCAATTTTCTGTGAGCAAATTTTAGATAGCCTAAGATCAAGCTGAAAATTACAAGGAGAATAACAGTTCTGCCAGGTTAACCTTGGTGAAGGGCCATTTTTCTCCCCAAAGACCTACTCTCTATGGCAAGGGGAAGAGGTTGGGTGGCCTTCCAGCCAAGCTCCAAGAAGGTCAATGGTTGGGACACAGGCATCAGAACTTTTACAATCTCCCCAGGTGATTCCAGTGTGCACCCAAGGTTAAGAACAACTGCTTTAAGTGGAGGTAAGAATTGTATGTGTATGTGTGTGTATGTGTATGTGTGTGGTACTGGGAAAACCCAGGAGCCTTCTGCCTCTGAGTTACACCCCAGACCTTTTTTTTTTAACTTCTTCTTCTATTTCTTTTTCTTTTTTCTTTTTGTACACCCAGACCTTTTAAAAGAAGTTTATTTTGAGACAGGATCTCATTAAGTTGCTGAGGCTGGCCTCAAACTTGCAATCCTCCTGCCTCAGCCTCCCAAGTTGCTGGGATTACAGGCATGTGCCCAGCTCTGAGGTAAGAATGTTAGAGATGATTTCTGGATATGTTTCTCATAAAAGACAGTCAAATGGGCATGGTCCAGGGATGATGTGACCACTTACTAACGACTACTAAAGGAGAGAGAATCATGAAAAGTTTGTTGATTTTCTATGCATTAAGAGAACTGTCAGTAGAAAACCATACATAAACACAAACTTCATTTATAACAAACCCATGAAGCTCAGACAAGGAAATACTGTATATATAAAAAGTGTATAGGGCTGGAGTTGTGGCTCAGTGGTAGAGTGCTTGCCTAGCATGTGTGAGGCACTGGGTTCAATTCTCAGCAATAATAAATAAATAAATAAATAAATAAATAAGGATCCATCAACAACTTTAAAAAAAGTATATGGAGCTGGGCGTGGTGGCACGCACCTATAATTCCAGTACTTAGGAGGCTGAGGCAGGAGGATCACGAGTTCAAAGCCAGCCTCAGCAACTTAGCGAGGCCCTAAGCAACTCAGTGAGACCCTGTCTCTAAATAAAATGCAAAATAGGGCTGGGGATGTGGCTCAGTGGTGGAGTGCCCCTGAGTTCAATCCGTAGTACCAAAAAAAAAAAAGTATATGGAAGTATTAGTAGTTGGGTCAACAGACAATATTTCTGGGGACAGGATGCTTGAAACCTCTGGAAATATACGTGGTAGAAAATAAGTGTGAATAGGTTCAGTTCCTTACCTTCCGTCATCTGGGCCTCCCAGCGACACCAAGTACAGGTCATTTGGTGAAAAGGCCAAAGCTTCAATTTTGCCCTTGTGAAGTGAAAGCCGAGCAATCAACTCCCTTTTCTTATAATCCCACAAAATAATATCTGCCTGTGGGCAAGAATACGCTGTCAGAGAATAGGCTTTAAAAGAATTTGAGGAGATAGCAACCCTTCTTGGTGAGAAATAATCAGGAATGTCACTTTTTTAGAAATTAGATCATGTGTTATAAGCATGCGGAGAGCAACAGAATGGGAGCGGTTTTTAAGCAGGGTCTTTTGTCCCTGACCATGGTCAGTCATGAGCTGTGACGTCTGGTGTAAAGACATCCTTCCTTCCCTCTCAGCCCGCTGGAAGGGAAATGGGTTTAAAGAGAGGTCAAAAGGAAGAAAGAGGGACAAAGTCCAGGGCAGCATGGAGCTAAGGACCTGGAGTGGCATTTCTAGGGAGGCGCTCAAAGTACGTCCACAGGAATTGTTTTCAATCTATTCACCTTGAACCCCATGAATGTGACTTGTCCAGAGGCAATGTAATCTCCACTCTTGGAGATGGTCAAACAGGAGACATTGTTCCCATGGCCATGTAGGAATCTCTGCTCGTGAGTATTTATTGCTTGAATGAGGACCGTACAACCCAGGGGGTAAACCAGATGCTCCTGGTCAGGATGGCACTTGAGACCAGTAGGAACATGTCCTAAAAGACAGAGATTAAGAATAATTACAATCAGGTGCAAAAGTACTTGATTTTTTAAAACTAGAGTACAAAATACAACACTTTCAGAATAACCCTTATTTCAATGGAAATAAGTAAGGGACAACAGGTAATTTCATTCCACTAACAAGAAGGCTGGTATAGTACATCCCTTCTCAAACTTCGATGTGCAAAAATATCCCAAAGGGATCTTACTAAAATGGAAGTTCTCCAGGTCTAAGGTAGGAATGAGAGTCTGCATTTTTTATTCTTGAAGTAAGTAAAATAAATTGAACCCATGGGTGCTCTACCACTGAGCTACATCCTCGGCCCTTTGTATTTTTTATGTTGAGACAAATTCTTGCTAAATTGCTGAGGCTGACCTCAAACTTGTGATCCTCCTGCCTTAGTCTCCTGAGTCACTGGAATTAATAGCATGAGATACCGTGCCCAGCTGAGATGCGGCACTTCATATAATCTCCCAAGGGATGCTGATGCTGGTGAAGAAACTTCATCATGTTGGACAGGAAGGCCCTAGGGTCACTTCTTGTAATACTGAGAAGCGGGAGTGCATGGAGCAGGGCAGTTTGTTTGGGTAAGAGCGTACAGGAAGAATGTGAATCCCATACCTCAAACAAGATTTTGGCAAAGACAAAAACTTGGTTGATTTCACTTAGCATAATGTCTTCCAGGTTCATCTTTGTGATTGCAAAAGTCATGATTTCTTCTTTTTAAAGACTGAATAACATTAAAATGTGTGTGTGTGTGTGTGTGTGTGTGTGTGACATTTTCTTTATCTGTCCCTCTGTTGACAGACACTTAGTCTGTTTCCATATCTTGGTCACTGTAAATAATGCTACAGGGAACACGGTAGTGCAGATACATTATCAAGATAACTGATTTCAGTCAGGCAAAGTGGTTCATGTCTGCAACACAGTGGCTCAGGAGGCTGAGGCAGGAGGATTGAGAGTTCAAAGCCAGCCTCAACAACTTAGCAAGGCCCTAAGCAACTCAGGGAGACCCTGTCTATAATAAAAATATAAAAAAAGGGCTGGGGATGTGACTCAGGGGTTAAGTGCCTTTGGGTTCAATCCCTCATATGGAAAGAAGGAAAACGAAGGTACAAATTTCATTTTTTTTTTGAATGTATACAGAAGTGGGATTGCTGGATCATAAGGTGGTTCTATTTTAAATGTTTTGAGGCTCCTCCATGCTCTGCTGGTTGTTGCTATTTACATTCCCACCTACAGTGTACAAAGGTTCTCTTTTCTCCACATCCTCACCAACACTTGGTGTCTTTTGCCTATTTTTTTTTTTTTTTTTTTTTTTTTTGGAAATGGGTTTTTACACAGGGGCACTCCATCACTGGGCCACATCCCCAGCCCTATTTTGTATTTTATTTAGAGACAGGGTCTCACTGAGTTGCTTAGGGCCTCACTAAGTTGCTGAGGCTGGCTTTGAACTCGTGATCCTCCTGCTTCAGCCTCCCAAACCGCTAGGATTACAGGGATGCGCCATTGTGCCTGGCTCTTTTGCCTTTTTGATAGTAGCTATTCAAACAGATGTGAGGTGACATCTCCTTGTGGTTTTGATTTGCATTTCTCTGATGATTAGTGATGATACCTGTGGACCATTTGTATGTCTTTCTATAACTGTCTAGTCAGGTCCTTAGCCCAATTTTTTAAATGATTATAGAGAACATTATGCAAAGTGAAATAAGCCAGACACAGACAGACATATACTAAATTATCTCCCTTATTTTTGGAACCTAAAAAAAAGCTGAAATCATAGAAGCAGAGATTGGAAAATGGGGCAAAGGGGAAGATACCTGTTAAAGGGTACAGAGGTTCAGTTACATGAGATGAGTAAGTTCTGGAGACCTAATGGACAGCCTGGGGACTGCAGTTAATGCCACCACATTGCTTATTTGCTGAGAGAGTTGATCTTCAGAGTTCTTAACCCCAGAATAGAAAACAGCAACTACATGACATGATATGTTCACAACCTTGACCATGGGAATCATTTCATGATGCACATTTACATCAAAATATCATGTTGTACATCTTAAACTTACACAATTTTATTCACCTAGTATACCTCAAAAAACTGAAAAAAATTTAAAATTCCATCTCAGTTGTGAGTGATCACAAGGTGCTCTGAAGATGCCTGGGTACTTTCACAGTGAGACCTCTCCACTCAGGCAGCTCTCACCTCCCAATATCCGGTAAGAACAATCTCAACAAAGACAAACTTTTGTAATACATTTCAACATGCAATAGCTTGTCACTCATCTTAGGCCAATTTTTTTGGTTATTCTAGAAAAAAAACTTCGAAGTCAGTTTTTTTCTTTTTCTTTTTCTTTTTTCTTTTTTTTGGTACCGGGGATTAAACCCAGGGGCACTCGACCACTGAGCCACATCTCCAGCCCTATTTTGTATTTATTTAGAGACAGGGTCTCACTGAGTTGCTTAGGGCCTCGCTAAGTTGCTGAGGCTGGCTTTGAACTCGTGATCCTCCTGTCTCAGCCTCCCAAGTGCTGGGATTACAGGCGTGCGCCACCACGCCCTGCTCAAAGTCAGTTTGAGTAGCTAAAATAATGATTGTATTTTTAGCAACATGGTATTAAATGTATAGAGTAATTTAAAAAATAATTTTTATAACAATAATAATTATACACACACACACACACACACACACATCCTTTGTAAAAACAAAGATGTTTCTCTTTAAGTCTCCTTTCATGTACCCCAGTAGCATTTTCAATTTCCCTTCATATAGATCTCACAACATTTATGATTACAGTTATTACTGGTTATTTTAAAATCTTTGTTGTTGCTGTTATTTCATTCCCCATCAAAAGAGTCAAAAATATTTATTATAGTCTTCTGGGCTTTTAAAAAATCTTCAATTGACATAGCTATTGTAGCTATGTACATATTTATGGGAATAAATAGCTATTGTACATATTTATGGGAATCCAGCATGATAATTCAATACATGAATACAATGTTTAATGGTCATATCAGGTAAATGGCTTATCTATCATTTTGGACATATATTATTTCTTTGTACTGGGAATGCTTAAAATCTTCTCTACTAGCTAATTTGAAATATTCAATTAATTGTTGTCAACCATAGCTACTGCAATGTGCTATGTATAGAACATAAGAAGTTGTTCCTCATATTCAACTGCACCCTGCACCTGTTAGCCATTCTCTCTCCATCCCTCCTTCCCCCACACCCTTCCTGGACTCTGGTAACTGCAATCCTATTTTCTACTTCTTTGAAAAAAACTTTTTAGCTTCTGCATAAGTGAGAACATGTGATTTTTGTCTTTCTGTGGCCGACTTACTTCACTTAACATAATGTCCTTCAGCATTCTGATTTTCAAATGATTCCTCTTTCATATTTCAATTCCTTCTGGAATTCATTTTGGTGTATTGTGTGATTTTCATAGCTAAATGGATTTTTTGTTGTTGTCATTCAAATGGCCAAATGTACTTTTTAGTTTCTTGTTTGTTTTTTGGTGTGGAGGATTAAACCCAGGAGGACTTAATGACTGAGCCACATCCCCAGCCCTTTTTATTTATTTATTTTTTTTATTTTGAGAAAGGGTCTTGCTAAGTTACCTGAGGCCTCACTAAATTGCTGAGGTTGTTTTCAAATTTGGTATCCTCCTGCCTCAGCTACCCATGCTGCTGGGATTATAGGTGGTAGTGGTGGTGGTGGGGCACTGTGCCCAGCTCAAATGTAGTTCTTGGGGCTGGGGTTGTGGCTCAGTGGTAGAGTGCTTGTCCAGCATGTGTGAAGCCCTGGATTCAATCCTCAGCACCACAAAAAAATAAAATAAAGGCATTGTATCCACCTATAACACAAACATATATATTTGTATATATATATATAGACATATATATATAATATGTATATTATATATATAGTAGTTCTTGAATAAATGATTCCTTTCATTTTAATTGTGAGCATTCTTGGGCTGGAAATATAGCCCAGTTGGTAAAGTGCTTGCCTGGTAAGCACTAAGGTCCTGGGTTCAATCCCCAGCACCACAAAAATAAAAATTAAAAAAAAAAATTGTGAGCATTCTTTTTTCTTTTCTCTTTTCTCTCTTTCTTTCTTTCTTTCTTTCTTTCTTTCTTTCTTTCTTTCTTTCTTTCTTTCTTTCTTTCTTTTTTAATGATGTAAGTTCTTATAAAACTAAGGTTTGGTCCAGCATGGTGGCACATGCCTGTAATCCCAGCCACTCGTGAGGCTGAGGCAAGAGGATCATGATTTCAAAGCCAGCCTCAGCAACTTAGCCAGGCCCTAACCAACTTAGAGAGATTCTGTCACTAAATAAAAAATAAAAATGAAATGGCTCAGTGGTTAAGTGCCCCTGGGTTCAATCCCTAGTACCAAAACAACATCAACAAAACAAAACTGAGCTTTGTGCCTTTCTGGCCGATCTATTCCTACTTAAAACATATTATTATATTTCTAATTGTAGGTTTCTTATAAACAATCATATGGCTATCTATATAGAAAAAGTTAAATTAGATTCCTTTCTCACACCATATACAAATACTACCTTCCAGGTAGACCAAAGGCATAACTATGAAAATAAGACTTAATGTTTACACAGATGTAGGACACAAATTTTTAACAATGTACAAAAATAACAAACATAACAAAAAGGTTGATAAATTTATCCAGTTATGTTAAAATTTTCTAATTACTAAAGACAAAATGAAAAGTAAAACTCTATCCGGGAGAAGATATTTGTAATGTATATAATAGACAAAAGATCATTGCCATAATGTATGAAGAACGTCTACAAATCAATGAGAAAAACACAAACTTTCCAACAGAAAAATGAACAAAGTATACAAAAGGGCACTTTACGGTGAGGGAAATTCAAAATCAAGTAGATATATGAAAAGATGTTCAAGTTTGCAAGTAAGCAGAGAAATACAAGTTTTATTCAAAATACCATGTCATATCCACCATAATGGACACAATTAAAAAGGTTGACAGGGGCTGGGGATATAGCTCAGTTGGTAGAGTGCTTGCTTTGCATGCACAAGGCCCTGGGTTCAATCCCCAGCACCGCAAAAACAAAACAAAAAATGGTTGACAGTACCAGGCATTGGCGATGGAGTGAAACAAAGGGAACACTTATACACTGCTTGATGGTAGAGTAAATTGGAAGAGTTGCTCTGGAAAACAATGTGTTTATATTGATGATGGTTGAATGTGTACATGCCCAGGACCAGCTATTCTGCTCTTAGGTATATGCCCTGCCCAGAAATGACCTTAAGGTCATTTAGGTTAAGGTCACATAGGTGTGTATGTCTTCATAGTTATATTTTTTGTACTTAGTAGTTAGGATCTGAATTACAATCAAGAAGAGTCAACTCTGATCAAATGCAGAAAAAAAAAGAAGAAAAAATTCGTGGAAGGAATACAAATAGCTCACAGAAATGATAGGAAGTATAGAAAATCATACTTGGAAATGGGCAGGACTATGAGAAAGTGGGACCAAGCAACATAAACTAAGGAACTCATGGTCCACATTGCTCAAAATTCAATGTATTGTTTAACTCCCACAGTTCTCTGCTCCTCTCCATTACTCCCTTGAGAGGGGAGGTTCTGAATGGGAAAATCTGATTGGCTGAGCTTGCTTTGTACCATCTTCCTAAATTGGTTGTTTTCAACAGGAATATCTGCCTCTTAGGCTCTCATCAAAGACAAAAGAACTACTAGGCACAGCGGTGCACACCTGTAATCCCAGCAGCTCAGGAAGCTGAGGCAGGAGGATCACAAGTTTGAGGCCAATCTGGGCAATTTAGCAGGACTCTCTCAAAATTTAAAAAAACACCAAAGGCTGGGAATGTAGTTCAGTGGTAGAGTGCGTACATAGCATAGACAAAGCCCTGGTTCAATCCCCTACTGACCTTGGGATTCTCCTTGAAAAGATATGATACTCAGAGTAGGCAAAACTACACGTGTCCACTACAATGAATGTACTTCTCCCCCTCCACATTGTCACACACATACTGCTTCTCTCCTCCCACATCTCTCTCTCTCTCTCTCTCTCTCTCACACACGCACACGCACACACATACTTTAAACTATAATTGGCTTATATACTGTTTGGCAAATAGGATTTTACACACAATATATCTTTGACATTGTTGCTTGTTATTCTACATAGATATATCTCATTTTTCTTATTTTCATCTATTATTCATATTTTTAATCTTTGGAAATTTGAGAAGTAACAATATCATTGTTTTAATAGCATTTTAAATTTTCTGGGTAAATAGCAAGTTATATTTCTTATATTTACATTTCTTTGCCCATTATCAATTTTAGGGGCCTAGTCACTACTATAGTAATATTTTAGATAGTAAATATTTTAGGCCGTTTGGGCTTTATGGCCTTTGTGGCAGCTAGAGCTAGTGTAGTGTAAAAGCAGTCACCGAAAACATGAAAAAATGGGCATTCCAATAAAACTTTATTTACAAAACAGACAGTAGCCCACAGGTTTTAGTTTGCAGACTTCTGATCTATTTTTGTTGTTGATGCTAGTTTTAGTTTGTAAGAGCTCTTTGTGTAACAAAAAAATTATCCCAGTCAATTGATAAAAGTGACCAAATTCTTCATAGCTATGACTTTATAGAATGTTTTCATATTCAACTCAGCTACATTTGGTTTGCTTATGTGTCAGTCAGCGTTTTGTCTCTGTGACCCAAACACTCAATAAGAATAACTTAGAGGAGGAGAATTTATTTTGACTCATGTGTCAGAGGTTCAGTCCAGGCTTTGGGCCAAGTTTACTGCCCTGGGCCCAAGGTGAGGCAGGACATCATGGCGGAAGGGTGTGGTGGAGGCGCAGTGCAGCTATCCTGGCTGGCCAGGAAGCAGAGAGAGGGACGGGGGAGGTGGCCACAGGAAGATGCACCCTTCCAGGGCACCCACTCAGTGGCCTATCGCCTTCAGTCGTGCCCCACCTGCCTTCAGTTACCACCCAGTCTAGGATGGACTGATTGGGTTACAGCTCTCACTGTCCAATCATGTCACCTCTGAACATTCCTGTATTAACATAAGAGCTTTGGGGGGACATCTTATATCCAAACCAGAACAGCTTATGTAATAAATTTGTGTCAGCATATTATACCTAGAAGAGTCAAGTACAACTGCATATATGCACCTTCAAGTTCAATTTCAAATTTAACAATATAACACTACCATGAGTTCCAGTTCAGGATAAAAGGGGCCTTACTTTTATTTCTGATTGGCAACCACATAACATCTAATCTTAATTATCTGGCATTTAAGCCCTCTGGAATCTACCCCCAGGCACTCTTTCCTGGGTTATCCTGCCAGTGCCCGACACTGAAGCTTCACTAAGCTATTTGCCATTCCTCAAACCCCATACTTTCCTCTTTTCCGTATTTGCTCCCCTGTTTCTGCTACTTGGATTGGTCTGCCCCTCAATCTTTACCCACTGACTCCTACCCAATTTTAAAGGCTGTTTGAATTTAAAGAGGCCAGTCCTTTGACTTATTTCAAACCTAGAAAAAAATCTTTCTCCCAAACTTTTACAAAACTTTGCCTATTCTCTTTTCTGAGAGCTGGTATATTAGTCCATTTTCTATTACTACAACAAAATATCTGAGGTTGGGTACTTTATAAAGAAAAAAAATTTATTTAACTCACAGTTTGGGAGCTGAAATTCTAAGATCACACGAAGGAAGAAACAAGACAAGAAGCCAGAGAGATTCAGAGGCCAGGTTTACTCTTTTGTAACCACCCATTCTAGTAGGAACTAAGCAGGACACTATGAAAACTACCTTGATCCTTCCATTAAGTCCTACCACTTAAAGAGTCTACCACCCTAACACTGCCTGTTTTAGTCAGCTTTTTTTGTTGCTGCAACCAAAAGACCTGACAAGAACGATTTTAGTGCAGGAAAAGATTACTTGGCGTTATTGGTTTCAGAGTTCTCAGTTTATAGGTGGTCAACTCCATAGCTCTGGGATTCAAGGCAAGCAGGACATCATGGTGTAGGAAAGCAGTCCAGGACATAGAATCAAGAAGCAAAGAGAGAGAGCTCTGCTCACCAGGGACAAAATATAAACCCCCAAAGCACACCCCAGCAACACATCTCCTCCAGCCACACCCTACCTGCCTACAGTTACCACCCAGCTAATCGATTCACGTGGATTAATGCATTGATTAGGTTAATGCTCCCCAATCATTTCACTTCCAACTTTCTCACACATGAGTTTGGGGGGACACCTCATATCTAAATCATAACGTTGCCACACTGGGGACCAAGCCTCGAGCTCATGAATCCTTTGAGGGACAAACTCAAACCATAGCAGCTAGTATAGCCTTTTTAAGTAAGCATTTTTCTTTGGAGACAAAATACAGAAAACTCAATATCCTTTTACCAAATAAACACACTTACAACGATAGCCCAGACTAAGAAGAAGCACATTTCTGCACCCCAGATATCTTCCATGTAACTTCTCCCAGTCTCTATTTCTTCAAAGGTAGTCACTGTTCTAACTTCTCTCTCTACAGGTTAATTTCTCTCATTTTGGACCTTTATATGAATTGAAGGACATACTGTGTCCTCTTTTGTTTCTTGTTTCTTTGATTTCACATTATGTTCGTGAGACCCATCCTTCTTGTCATGGGTAACAGGAGTTCATGCTCTCTTTCTTGCTGCAGAGTAGTCTACAACTACAGTTGATTTGTCCTTTCCACTTCTGATGGACATTTTGGTTGTTTCTAGCTGTTAGCTACTAGAAATAATGCTAGTAGAAATATTCCTATACTCTAGTACCCCTCTGTTTGGTTTCACCTTCCAAGGCTTCAACTTACGTCTGAAGTCTAAAAATATTAAATGGAAAATTCCAGAAATAATTGTCTACAGTCAACTGAAGTCTGAAAATATTAAATAAAAAATTCCGGAAATAATTAATATATTTTAAACAACTTCTATTACTCTATATTGTTACAACTATTCTATGTTATTGTCATTATTGTTGTTAAATCCCTACTGTGCCTAGCATAAATTAAAATTTTAAATAGGCATATGGACATATAGCAAAAAACATAGTGTATATAGGATTTGGTATTATCCTGGTTTCAGACACCCACTGAAGGTCTTGGAACCTATTTCTCATGAATAACGGGGGCCACTGTTTATTTTTCTGTAGATATTTCTGTGGCATATATAACATTTGGAGGATACAGCAAAGTCTTTAGGATGTACTTACAATTTATCTTAAGGAAAAAAGTTAAAGAGCTAAAAGATTTAGCTATGCAGATATTCTTTGTGGCATTTAAAAATAAATGTAAAAAATAAAATTATGCTAAATAATTAATAATTATTTAAATAAATTATGGCATAATGATGTGACAAAATATATTGAATATTACTTTAAAATGTATAGCATAAAGTATATTAATTTCCAAGGAAAGATTTACATGGCATACTGTTAAGTGAAATAAATTTTGGTTTTATATCTATCTATCTATGTATATATTATACATATATATGTATACACACACACACAGAGAATATGAATCCCCTTTCACTTAAAAAATATTTCTATGTGAGTATTTGAAAGGATCACACCAAAAGATTAACAGTGATATCTTTGGGAAATGTAATGATGACTGATTTCTCTTTCAGTTTCACTATGCTTTTCTAGTTTTCTAAACTGTTCTTCTTAATCATGGCTATGGATTTACCTCTATTCTCAGCCCATAGTGTACTATTTGGCATATTATGGTCCTAAATAAAAATGTGTTTGGCTACATGAAAGAACATAAATGATCACGAAAACCAACAAGATGAAAACAAATTCCATTAACTCACCGTTCTAAAAGACTAAGAGAATTAGTAACTACCATGAAAGACACTGGATGTAATATACCATGCATTTGCTCCTAGAGCTCTATAAAACGGCATGAATTCAGTTGGGTAGCTCTGCCTGGCTGCACATGGCTCACCAGGGAACCTTTGCAACTCACTGCAGACCACTGAATTCCTTCACCAGTGATCTCATAACCAGTTCTAAAGATGGTCAACCTATCGGATGTATGAAGTGTCACTTTCTGTCAGAGACTGTTAAAGTAAAACACTCAAAGGCTATGTCCTAGAATGTGCTTAAAACTTGTCAGTGATTATTCTGCATCTACATGATCATAATTTTAAAATTTTCAGGCATCACAACACTTTTTTAAAAAGTTTGCTTTTTCTAAAATTCAATTAATTGTTTTTTCTCATCCCCCCCAAACAAACCACACACACACACACACACACACACACACACACACACAAATAAACAAAAACAAAAAAACCAGCATTTTTCCTCTTTTGGGGGAGGGGGAGAGGGAAGGAGAAAGTGTACTGGGGATTGAAGTCAGGGGTGCTTAACCACTGAATGACATCTCCAGCTCTTTGTTTTTTATTTTAAGAGAGGGTCTCACTAAATTGCTTAGGGCTTGGCTAATTTGCTGAGGCTGGCCTTGAACTTGCCATCCTCCTGTCTCAGCCTCCCTGGCCGCTGGGATTACAGGCGTGGGGCACCTTTTTAATGTGCACAACAAGCAGCAGTCACAAATAAGATGTAAGCCCAGTAGCCAGGCCTCTCCTCTGATCAAAAACACCTCTTTTACTCCCCCTGGCCTCCCATTCACTTTCGATCTTGGTTGTGAAATCTTCACCCTTGAGAATCCTTACTTCGTGTTACAGGACCCAGATCATCCCCTATAGATGTTGCTCAAATTCACGTTCTCTCCAAGCCTGTTCTTAATAGTACATCGGCTAGGATTTTAGAAGTTCTGTTAGTAGGTCCCAGGAGCCAACACAGCATTCGGTGGTAACTGAGGGCCCAAGGGCTGAGTGGTGCTTAGAGCCAAGGAGGGTTGCCCTGATGGGAGAAGGATACGATCACACTTATTTATTCATCATGTCCCGGTGAGGAGACATTTGGTCCCTTTTAGGTGCTGGTGCTTATCTAAGCAGTTAAAAAAAACCATCCCACTCTCTGAGGCTCGGAACGAAGTGACTCTCCAAAACCCTTGGGCGAGCGAGGCTGCTGCTCCCCGGTGCTTGCTACTGTCCCTACTGCCTTTCAGGTGCCGCCCCATTTACACTACGCGTCCTCGGGGTTCCTAACCCGCCTAGCTCGTGGGTGCTCCGACTCTCACCATTGAAACCGATTACGGCATCAAGTTCCAGCTCTGCCACTTCGGCCTCGGGCGAAATTTTCTCATTCATCACCGAGAAATTGCGCTCAGCCTCTTTTCAGTACGGGCGGGTACAGCGTCTCCCGGTAGTTATGGTAACGGCCGTGCGCACGCGCATCAGATCCACGCCGGCGCAGAAACTCAGTCTTCGGAGATTATTTGCTCTCTTGAGAATGTAGGGAGGGCTTCCTTGTTCTTTCCATTCTGTGGAAATTTGGGGGCTGGAGGCTGGGGTGAGCAGTAACTGCACCGAACCAATTTCCCTCTTTTCCTTGTAAAGAGCCTGTGACTTTTTGGGTAACTATATAATTAAGCACCTAATGACATTTTAAAAATACTTAAATACAGAGTATTGCATTTGATGAATGGACTGCTTTAAAATAATATGTAATTGATACTGCATTGGGCCCCTTGTTTGAAGCAGATTAAAACAATTCTTAAAAAGATTTCTTGAAAGCTTTATTTGAAGGTATAACTTACATATTACAAAATTGGAGCTGGGGATATAGCTCAGTTTGTAGAGTGCTTGCCTGTCAAGCACAAGGCCCTGGGTTTAATCCCCAGCAAAGCCAAAAAAAAAAAAAAAATCACCTAAAGTGTGTTTTAATAAATGTATACAGTATACATCTATCGCCACGATCCAGTTTTGTTTTGTTTTTAAAGCAGGATAAAAATTTAAGGAACAGCGAGAGAGCAGGCTTGAAGCGCTTTCACCTTCCTGGGGAAAATGCTTAGATTCTGTTCAACAACTGTTTTAATTGTGCCAAGTAGTTCGCGTTATTTTAGTGGAAAAAAATTGCTCCAGCCTACTGTCCTCACAGGGAGTGCTTTTTTTCTTTTTCCCTCATAGTACTGAGGTGCTAGTGTACGAATTCACGTTGCAAACTCCAGGCGGTCGCGCACCGGCCGAACCGCGGAAAGTGAGCCGCGCGGGCCGCCGTAGTCAGCTGCTGCGAGCAGGAAGTGTCCGAGCTGCGGGCGGAGGCGGCGCGATGGCACCGGACCCCTGGTGAGCCCGGGGTGAGGGCGGCAGTTCTTTGAGGGACCTGGGAGGAGGTCCGGCTTCCAGCGAGCGAGGCACTTGTTCAGCATTGAGGCTGGAGGCCTGTCCGGGTGAAGAGAGTAGCAGCGAGGACTCTTTCCCATCTGAGAGGGACTAAGCTGCATCCCGCCACCCTTGGTCCTTACATGGGTGACCCTGGAAGGAGACGGGGTAGACTTCTGGGATGCTGAGGACTTGAGCCGAATCTTAGAATATTTCTCCAGCCCTCTGGGCAGCATCTCGCCACCGGGATTTCCCGCCCATCCTGGTCTTGGGGCTGACTGGCGCAGACTTCTCTGGACTCCTGTAAAAGTGAGATAGAAATAATGTTTTTGTGGAATGTCAGTCCATCCGCTGAACTCCATAGTGGAAAGACCAAGGTTTAGATTCCATGGTCACCAGCTAACTAGTAGCTAGCTGGACGTAGATCTTGTGGGCCCTTCAAAAACTTGTAGAAATCTGCGAGGGAAATTATGCACTTGTGATAAGGCATTTCACCCTTTCCTGACTTCGTATCATGAAGACTTCCATCAGCAGCTACTTCTGCAGAAAAACAACAGCTAATAAGGGTAATTTTTTTCAGCAACCAAGTCCCAAGGACAGAATGATGAAAGATACAAGTCATGATCCCAAGAAACAAATTGATAGACTTAACAGACTTGATCTTTCTCTTTGGTAATTCATAACATATTGTAGCTCTATAAAGTTCTTGTTGGAGTATGTCTTATGTTGATGTTTCTAATACGTTTTAAGTTTCAAGTGTAAGTTTTAAGTTTAAGTGTAGTAGGAGAATGGATTCCAAGGTCAAAGTAAGACTTACCTGGGATCTAGATTATCTGGATCAATTGCTGAATTGAACACTACCTTTTTCACCTAATTTTAACAATTGTGTATACGTCTAATGGAAAATTTAGAGAATACTAAATATTTGTAGAGAAGAAAATAAATGACATTTTAACTCTGTTATTTGAAAATAGCTGTTATTGATATTTTACATTGGATTTATTGCTCTAATCTTCATACACACACACACACACACTCACAAACACACATACAAATGCTTTACAAAACAAGCAGATTTCTCCAGAACCAAATATCTTCTGTTTTTTTTTGCTTTTTGTTTTTTGTTTTTGTTTTTTTGAGACAAGGTCTTGCTAAGTTGCCTAAGTTGGCCTTGACCTTGTGATTCTCCTGCCACAGCCTGTTGCCTATCTGGGATTACAGGAATGCACCATGAACACGGGGACTGAAAACATTTTTTATGGTACATATCAATGATATGAATGATAATTATTTATTTTAGGTTTTGGTTTTGTTTGCTGTAGTTAGCTGTTGTAAAATATGTTCCTTTTCCATCTCTTTTCTTTGGGCTTCCTTCACAGAAGTAGAATTATTGGATTCAAGGTACAAACATTTTTAAGGCCCTTGATATATCTTGCTAGGTTACTTTCCATCTAGTGGAAACCAACCTTTAGAAAGTAAAACTCAGAGATAAGGAGACCCTTTCCCCCACCCCAGAAAACCTGCAGAAAGCCAGATCCTACTACAACTTTGCCTTTGTACTACTGAATGTCATAAACCATTGTTGACTGACTTCCTCCCGAGTTGTGTTCTAATATTTAAAAATGGAACATAGCAGGTACTGTTTCAATGCCCTACCAAAGCAAGTGATAAGCCCTCTGTTTAATAGAAGTAGCAGATGATTACTGTCTCGGAACTGGTTCTTTGCTGAAGTTAATTAGCTTACTGTTCAAGCAACTTATTTGTTGATGATACACTATGGAAAAATTATTTAAACCTTAATAGTTTTATATTCTGTTTGGACTTTTTTAATATTGGTAGCAGGCTGTGTTTTTGTTTCTTTGTTTATTTGTTTTAATTGTCATGGAAGGTAAAACATACATGAAGTAGAATATTGTAATGGGCCCCTTCATGCTTATCGTCCAATTTCTATAATTATCAATATTCTGTCCTTGTCTGAGCTCCATTCCACATCACTTTTTCTTTTCTAGATATATTTTAAAGTAAATCTTATATATTCATTTGATTGTACATTCAGTGTTTGATAAAAAACAAGGACTGATTCATAGTCTGGAAACTTCTTTTATGCTCCCCTTTCCAGTGTCTTAGCCTATGTTTTGGTATCACCATCCTCTTAGTCACTTAGGCCTGAAAAGTAATCATTTACTTTTTATTCACTCCTTGTAACAGACTCCATTGTTTTTTTTTAAATGTCTCTGACTCCCCCCACCCCACCCCATTTCTGCTGTAGTCCAGCCCTCTGTATCCCAATACCCTGCAGATTGTAAATATTGGTAACTGGATGTGGAATTGAATAACCCAAGAAATCTACTGGTCACTGGTCATTACTCTCATGTTCTTACATTGCTATTTGTATAAATGAAATTCAGATTAATTTTCCTAAACCAGTACTTTAGGCACTGGGGTGCTTGACACCATGATGAGGTTGCCCATTATCTCTAGAGTGCAGTGGCACCTGGGGAGCTGTTCAGAAATCCTTATGTCCAGGTCAAACCCCATACTAATTTAATCAGTGCTTGTGGGTAGGGTGGGAGCTAGGCATTGTTTTTTGTTTATTTGTTTGCTTGTTTTTTTTAAAGATTCCCCAGTGATTCCAATGTGTAGCAAAGTTTCAGGAACCACTATTTTTGGGAGGCTAACTCGAGAACATGAGGATTGGGGGCAAGACACCTGGGAGTTTGTCCTAGCTGTGTGACCTTCAGCATTTCACATATCTTTAAGGCCTCTATGGGTGAAAGCGTCTCCTATGGCTCTAAAAATCCCCTCGTAAGTCGAACCTAATTAGTCTGATGTTCTAGCTCTTCAGAAACTTAATTTCTCATCTCCACTGTTTTATATTGTACTCTCCTTCCAGGGCCACTACTTGGCCAAGTATGCCAAATATGTTTTGTTCCTTTGATGTTTGCTTGCTCTGTGTCCCTTTTACCATGTCTAGAATGTGTTCTCCCTCCCATCTGAACAAGAGACCTGTGTTAACCTTGAAGTCAGCGTATCTGAGTGCCTCAGTCAACAGTAATTTCTTCTAGCTCCTGAAATACTTCATTTAAACCTTACTTTTGGCAGGATTTTATTATGGAGTTTGACATATTTGGTCTGGGACCACAGAACCAGATCTAAGCTCCTCTTGTCATAGGTGATAATATAGAGGAGAACAGGTAAAATATGGCAAAGCTGGGGCCAGGACCCAATTTTCCCTATTAGCCCACTATTAATTATGTGTTATCTTTTATCACCTGCTCTTTTCTCATACATGTATATTCCTGAATACATATAAATTTTACATGAATGATGGCACTTTAGAGTCTAGAGTTAGTGGCTAAGGATCCTGCCTCCTAGGATCCTTATGAAGTTGATAACACAACTCTCAGCATAGGACCTGGCTCAGATCAGGCACTTAGCTGTTAGCTGTTGCTATAATTACCATGGTAAGATTCCTAAGGGAAGCAACTGGAGCATCTTCCTTCATTCAGAAAAAGTACTTATCAGGTTCCCACCATGTATAAGTGATATGTGGGAGTTGGGAGATTTTTAAGAAATAGACTGATTCTTAAGCAAAAACTAGGACATTAGGGCCAACAGCAGTTTTCAATATTTTGTAATGGACAGTACTGGAAAATAATGGTCGTGTAAGTACAGCACAATCCACTTTTTAGGAACAAAGTGAAGTAGGGAAAATGAAATGTATATGTATGCTTAAGAATTTTCTGCAAAACAAAAAGTAAAAGTGCTATAATAGGAGAAAACCAGGAGCTATTGGGAGTTCACTGTGAATCCTTTAAAGTTCCCAACACTGTCAAGTAGCAGGTAGGTCGGTAAATGTTTTGAGAGAATTCTGGCAAACTGAGATGTCAAATGGACATGGGTCCTATGTTGCCAGAGTGTTTTGTTGCAGGATACCTAGCACTGCTGTTCCTGGACAGTGGGGCTCTTCCTCAGGCAGATCTCCAGGCTGGCCTCTCACCTTGCCCACCAGGGTCATCTGGTCTTAAGTAGCACTGCCCATCTGTCTGTTCGTTCATTCTACTTCCTTTTTCTTCTTAGCACATGTCAACATCTGACATACTATGTATTTGTTTGTTTGTTTAACCATTCTCCCTCCCTGGAATGTAGGTGCCCTGAAAGCCAGGATTTTGTCCATTTTGTTCTTGGCTCTATTCATTCGTAGTGTGTGGAACAGTGCTTAGTACAGCACAGGATGCACCAGAAATGTTTGTTGTGTTTTACAAATGAATGTCTACAAATGCTTTATCTTCTGCAGAATATGAGGTGGTTTTCTAGGCTAGGCTCTGGGGCCAGACAGTCCTGGTTTGCAGCTCGCATTCCCACATGAGCAAGTCCCTCTACCTCTTTGTGTCTTGTTTCTCATGTGTAGATGGATGTGATAATGGTACCCAATGCGGGTTCCCAATGTGAGTGTGTGAGTTAAGTGAGTTTTTAAAAATGAAGCATTCAGGTGGTGCCTGGCGCATAGGAAGTACCATTTGATACATGTTACTCTTACAGGTCCTATTTATTATCTTCCCTTCCTGTTTGAACTTGTGACTAGAATTAAAAACTCAACTTGGACTTTGCAGAAGTTTCTTGTGAAGAACCTCAAACATTTTTCTCTTTGTATGACTTTACTATAGGTTCTCCACATACGATTCTACCTGCCAAATTGCCCAAGAAATTGCTGAGAAAATTCAACAACGAAATCAGTATGAAAGAAGAGGTGAAAAGACATCCAAGGTAACACCAGGAGAGAATTAGTATTAAAATGATTTCTTTGAGCTTTGAGATCTGAAAACCTTCCTATATCTGAAGCTGTGGTGTGTATGTGTGTGGGTGTGTGTGTGTGTAAATCTTTGAAATTTATTTTCTGTGTTGTAGATATTTTTCTCCATTTGCTAAATTATGAATCTTCCCCATGATGTGAAATATTTTATATTTCACTCACAGAATTTTTACACACCTGCAGTATTCTGTTGTACTATTGATGCAGCTGGTAACTGTCAGCATCATATTCAAGTTTTTTTTTTCAATAATGTCTTTATATCCATTTCTTATGGTCTCCTTTATTACACAGTCATGGCTTTTCTTACTTTCCTTCATTCCTCCTTTTCTCAATGTAATTTTGTGAAACATCATTTAAAAAATTTTTGTACTTTGCCTCAATTTCCACTGCCTCTCCAATAAAAGAATTCCAAATGGGATTTTGAATAGATATGTAACATGTTTATAGACTAAACTGAGGAAGATTTATATTTTTATGATAATGTTTCCTTTTATTTATTCCTTCAGCAATATTTACTATATAGTTACTATATGCCACGCACTGTGTTGTATATTTTTTAGATTTTGTTGGTATTGTTAATGAATTTATTTTATTTTATTTTTTGGTGCTGGGGATTGAACTTAGGGGACCTCAACCATTGAGCCACATCCCCAGTCCTTTTTTGTATTTTACTTAAAGAAAGGGTCTCACTGAGTTGCCTAGGGCCTCATGGAGTTCCTTAGGGTCTTGCTAAGCTGGCTTTGAACTCTTGATCCTCCTGCCTCAGGCTCCCCAGATGCTGGGATTACAGGCATGTGCCACTGTGCCCAGCTATTAATGAAATTTAAAATAAACAATTAAAAAAGTTATATTTGGCTATTACTTAAATTTAGGAATGCCCTGGAGTTTTTTCATTTTATGATTTATAACGGTACTGAATTCTCTTAAGAAGTCTTTCAGTTATTTCTCTTAACTTTCCCAAGTAGATTTTATCAATCTACAAATAATGGTACTTTTGTCTCCTTTATAGGTTATCATATAGTCCTTATATGGTTCATTAATTTGTCTCATTGCCTTGACTAGACTGTCTAGACCAAAGTTAAATTATACTTCAGTTCAGGCAATAGTGTTCTATTTTTACTTTTTCTTTCTTCCTTTGTTTTTGTTTTTAATTTTCCCTATGCTGTATTAATCATATATTTATTTTTAATCATTAACACCATAAACTTTATTTTTAGGTTGTCTGGTTTCAGACTGATCTTAATGTACCAGAATAAATTATACTTGGCAGTATTATATTGTCCTTCTTAATGTAATTCTGAATTTGTTTTGCCAATTTTTTCAAAAAGATTTTTACATTTGGGCTGGGGATGTAGCTTATTGGTAGAGTGCTTGCCTGGCAGGCATGAAGCCTGGATTCAGTCCCCAGTACCACAAAAAAAGAAAGATTTTTGCATTTATAATCCTTGAGTAGATTGATGTGTGGTTCCCTTTTTTTGGTTCTCTCTCTTGGTTAGTGCTTATGACCAGGGCCATGGTATCTTAAAATATGAATTTGGTTTTCCACCTTTTTCTATGTTCTGGAAGCTTCTGTTTAATTATGATAATGGAACTTTTTCTTGATTATAAAGTTTCTTATAAATGATAAAAAAAATCCACTACTTAAGAGATACTCACCCTTGGCATTTTGGTATATTTAGTTGCTGGATTTTTTTCTGTTTGAGTGACATTTTATTTTATGACTTGATTTTTTTTCTTTTAATAAGTTATGATGGCTGTATTTCTATGCTAACAAATTGAGCTTTGAGTCATATTTTTCCACATTTTAGAGTCATATATGTGCATGTATATGTGTGTGGTGTGTGTGTGTGTGTGTGTGTGTGTGTATGTAGGTATGTAGTTTTTTGTTTGTTTTTTTTTGGTACTGGGGGTTGAGCCCAGAGGCATTTTACCACTGAGCTACGTCCCTAGTCCTTTAAGTCCTTTTTATTTTCTATTTTTGAAACACATGCTCACCAAGTTGCTTAAGGCCTTGCTATTGCCAAGGCTGGCTTTGAACCTGTCCTTCTGCCTCAGCCTTCCAAGTCATTGGAATTATAGGCTTGTACCACTGCACCCAGTTTAGAGACATATGGCTATATATACTCTTTCATCTCTTGAATGCTTTTACTCTTTAATTCTGTAGACTCTTCATAGATGTGGTTGTTTGTTGCATGTGTGTGTGTACACACGTGTATGTTTTGAGACAGGGTCTTGCTGTGTTGTGCAGGTTTGTCTCAAACTCCTGGGTCAAGTGATCCTTCGACCTTAGCCTCCCTCAGATGCAAGCCATTGTGCCCAGTTTGTTGTGCTTTTTTGTTTATGTTGCTTTTTATTCTATAAATGAGAACCCTGCTTTCCTTGGCATTCTTCCATAAGTATTGTGGGTGGTTTTTCCTTGGTTACCAGAGGTTTTAGAGTAAGGTTGCACTTTTTCTTGGCTGCTGATACCTTGGAGGGTTGCTTGATGTGTATCCCTTAGCCAGCCTCCTACTGTGTCCTTGCTAGTCTAAGGAAGTGGCACTTGCTTTCCCCTAAGTTGTATAATTGCTGCTTTAACAAGGTAGTGAATGAAACCTGTAACATTCCACCTTTTTAACACATCTCTGATTTCATCCATACTTGAGTATGTTTTCATTTAAATGAGCAGCTTTGATTTTACCTTTCCAAATTCCAGAGAGCTGTCTCCCCATCCCTCCTTCATCCTTTAATGTAGTGCTTTGGAGTCACAAATAAAAATTTCTTCTGACTTTTTTAGAATGATTGGAGAAAATTCACACAGTCCTGGAAAAAGAGTCATGTGTGGTTAACATTCCTCTAGTATGAAAAGAACATATTGCTGTAGACTGTCTAAATGGTTTGAAAATATACCAGTGTGTTCAGAGACTGGTCAGGATAGTAATGGGACTTGATGCCACGTCATTTGAAGCAAGGTTGAGGGAATTGGGGTGTTTACTGTTGAATGAAAACATTTGGGAACACAGTTTCTTGCATGGCTCCACGGTAGATCACTAGGATCAATGGAAAGAAGCTCAGGGGACAGAATTCAGCTGAGTGTGAGGGCAAACTGACAGTTTCTAGTTGATGTCCATGTTTAGGTGTGAACCTGGTAGCCACTCAAGCAGGTTGTAGGGCAGATAAGAACCTCAGGTGAGGTATCTAGACTTGGTGACCTTTGAGACTCCTTATCGTCCTGAGTTTGTCATTGGGAGGCTAAGGATCTCTTCTAGCCCTTCCTTGACTGAATCATAATCTGTAAAGCCACATTTACATGATTTAAGTTAGTAGATTCTACACCTCACCTCTGGACTAGAATACTCAGGTTGTGTTCTTTTCTTTTCAGCTTACGGTGACAATCAGAACTTTGTTGCAGAATCTGAAGGACAAGATCGCCCTTTTGAAGGACTTATTGCTCAGAGCTGTGTCAACACATCAGATGTATCCATGTAAACATTTCTACCTCTTTTCTAGAGTGGGAGGAAAAGCAGTCTTATTTTAAGAAAGGAAGGAATCTGGGCCTGAGCTACCCAGATTTTTCCACAGCTTGAGGAGGACCTGGTTTCCACACAGTTGCCTATAATCTTGATTTCTGTTTTAAGTACCTGTTGCATGTTTTACAGTGAATATGCTGGCAAGGCAAGACCTACCGAAGTAAAAGAATTAACTTGTTTGGGTGTGACCTTTATAGGGCAGGAAGCTAATAAAGGTTTCTGTCAGTGTTATATTTACAGAGCCCTGCATTGCTCTCTCTCTGCTGCTTTGAGGACGGTTTTGCTCCAACAGCAAAATTTCCTAGCTGTGATTCTGTTTCTGAGATTTCCAGAGTTTGTAATGATCCATTTCTTTCTGGAGAGGCCAATACCAGTAGGGAGCATACAGCATTTTTAACTGTTTATGTAGATTTTTGAGATGTGACTTGTTTGCCTTATTATTTGTCCAGGAGCAGAGATACTGCCCCTAGTTTGGGAGTTTTGGGGTGGAAATAATGGGAATTTGCTTTAAAGCAAGTTGGGCCATCATCTTAATCTCCTCCCCAATGTCAAGTATGAAAACCTTTTTTAGAAATTCATAATCTGATCGGTGTAGAAAAATACAGTGACCTGTTACCCAAATGAACCCTTTAAACCCAAGTTTATATTGGTATGGAAACTAACTTCACATGGTCTTCTCTCGTTTCTCTAAATTGTGAGTAGTTTATACAAAAGATCCAAAGTTTAGTATTGCCTTTGAATATGTCCCAGCTTTAAATATGGGGAAATGTAGAAATATAGCTTTTCAGGTAAAGCAATTAAAGGTGTTTTAAAAAATACATTCTCCCAAGTGTAACTTTTATATTACCAGGAAGGTTGATTTAGATTAGTTTCTTGGTTTTCCAAGTATGAAATTACCAATTCACTAAGCTTTCAAATAAAAGTTTGATTTCAGTAAACAGTTGGGACCTTCTTTTTCACGTAATTGGAATATTCTGATATACTGAGTTTGTAACTTTATCCTCCATCCGGTATTATTTGTTACAGTTAGTCTGTTATACCAGGAGCTTTTACTTTACCAGAATCAACAAGTCTAAATATGTAGACCTCAACTAGTTTCAGATGGTCAGAGATATTTCCTCTAGTAAGTACCGGGAAGTCTCCACATAGGGTCAAGTTGTGCAAACTCATTTTAGTGTTATCAAAAGCACATACATGAGAAAGGGAATTAAATATTGTGTTATGGTTTAATATTAGTACTTAGGTATTTGCTAACTTCCATTATGATAATTGGTTAGTATTCATCTTATTTATATGTTAAACCTACAAGGCAAGGGAAGTATATAAATTAAGAACTCTTACTTTTTCCTATTAATAATGTCTGCTAGCTGTAGAGAGTGCTAAGCATGCCATGGTAACAGTTGACTTTGTGCTCCTAAATACTTATAGTCTGACCATCGGCTGAAATCTCTTGGATTTTTGGTATTAGGGTAATTTCAGAATTACCTCCTAATTATTGAATTAAGAAGAGAGCATTAAAAGCACTGAACAGAGTTGTCTAAAACATTACAAAATATTTAGTAACTTTAATGTGAATAACCCAGAGTTTCCTGGGAGAAATAAAAAGCTCAACTGAAATACATCAGCTTTCTTAAAAATTCTATTTTTTCAAATAATTCTGTATTGTAACTAGCCAGCATTGCAGGGGGTGGCATGCAGATAATTCACCACATGGGGGCACTCCTAAACCTTTGTCTTTGCAGGGAGCCCATTTCTCTTGATAGAAGGGAAAGGAGGTAGCTTCTGTATTACAACAGCCTCTTTTTAATTCTCCTTCTGCTCCCCAGTCTTTCCATTTGTTGACCTCCTTCTTCTTAAATATTTTAAACAATATTATAGCAGTTATCATCCACATTTAAGATACATCAGATAGCAACTTGTCATTCCTAATAGCCTTATATTATTGGTTTGTTTTGGTGAGTCCTCTTCTTTACAGAAAGGGCAGTGAGTCTGAGTCAAACTTTGCCCCCTAAGTCACTGATGCAGTTGGAAAGAGAAAGCAGCAGTCTAGCAGAGGACTTTTTACACTGTAGAGAAGTATCTGAGAACTTTTAGTAATTCCTGGCACTCCACAGCTGGGAGATAGAAGAGCCAGATTTAAACACAAGGCCGTCTGGCCCTAAAATAAGTCATTTAAAGCTGAATTCTACTTTAGTATAAATAAGACAGTTAACTCTCACCTGGCGTGTATTCAACTAGAATTCTCTATTAATTGGCATGTTGCTGTAGTGCCAAGACAAATCCTTTTTATAATGCAAACCCTCAAGAACCTTATTAATCATCAGAAAGATTAAACAGTGTTCACTGTGGTTTATTAGGTATATACTTTATGATGTTGTAATTTCTGGAAAAAAATTTGGCTATAAATTACCAGTAGAGTGACTATTTAATCCTTTTTTGAGGCATAATTAATGTTGGGTGACTGTGTAAATGTGAATATTTGAATACCACATTCCTTTACTGTGCTGGGTAGTTGAGAGTTTATGGTTCTTTGCTTAATAAATTAATGACTTTCTTTATGGAGTTTTCCAGAGAATACTAGGAATTGCTAGAAAGATAAGTCCTATGAAAATGCTTTCAAAACATTTCATGGAGTTTAGTCATGATATGTTATTATGTTCTTTCCCGAAGAAGTATTTTTCTCCTGGGAAGAATGGATGTGAAATTAAAATAAAAGTTCTATGCTTTTGAATCTGTTAGTTTGCAGTTAATAAGCCCAAATCCTACAGCCAGAGAGTTTAAAATTTCTGGGAAACATTGGCTTCTATTCAGAGTCCTTCTTTGAGATGGGAATTATAATGGCCTCACCACTGAGAGAAGGTGCATGCTGCGGGAAGCTACATGTGAAAATTCAGGTATACCTAAAATATCCTTAGAACTCGCTTTACATGAAGCTTGTCCTTTTGTTAGTGTTTCAAAGGCAGCACCTTTTGCCTCTTTAAAAAGAATAAAAATAATCTCTTTACAAAGGGGTTCAATATCAGAAGGTATTTTGGTGCCTTAGGAGAAGACCTGGGGAAATAATTTTTTAAAAAAATCTATAAATAACTGTTTTCAACTCTATATTTTAGGGAAAAAGATAGGTAGATAGAGAAACATGGCCATCTGCATCAATTCTAGAAGTGTTCCTGGTGGAGGCAAGGTGGTTCTCCAATACTCTGCCTTGAATACTGTGCCTGTCTGGGACAGAGTTTTCACTGCCTCCTGGAAGCTAGAGACAAATAAGGAGAAGATAGTGTTTATATATGTAGAAATTTTCTGGCTTATAGTTAAGTCACATGGTTCTTTCTAGTTTTTGATGTTCAAATCTCCTTGCTTTTTCTCCATAATAGTAAAAGTAGAGAGTTTTATTTGATTTTTTTGGGGGGTGGGGTGGGGTGTGGGGTGGGAGCAACATCCTGTTCATACATGGCAAAATGTATAATTGGTAATTCTAAATTAGTATTTCCCCTTCTCCAATCTGTCTGGAAATATTATGGCCCACGAATCTGAAATAGGTGTAGTGGAACAACACTGGCTTTGAAACTAGACAGAACTGAGACTGAGGACCACTTACCTGAGGCCACACAGCAGATCAGCCTTTCTGAGCCTTCGTTTCATTATCAATGAATTAGGAGTAATCTTATTTTGCAAGGTTGCTATGAAAGTTGGAGAAAGTATTTTTAAAGGACCTCACAGGACTAGCTCCCTGTTGTGGTGCATGTTCAATAAAAGGTAGTCACCAGAACTTAGTAACTGTAACCTTAACGGAGGTGCTCTGCATATAGTAAGTCCTTCTTGAGGATTACTTTCTATTTATTATTTCATCATTATTGTAAAGATTATTGCTGCCAATAAGAATGTGTGGGTAGTCCTTCCTTTATTGAATTTATATTCAGGTAACTTGGTTCTATGAAAGCACAAAAATAATGATGGTATTAAAGTTGTACTCGCAAAATGTGGTTAGTTCTTTGAGGAAGGTGAGGACTTGACCTGGCACATGGTAGATATTTAGTGAAGTTTGTCAACTTTAAAAAAAGTGAGCCACTAAAATCTTCTGGTCTCACAAATTTTAAACTGTCTCCTTGTAGCTCTTCTGTTATGGCATGAAGAAGTAATTATCTACACCCTTCTTCAGAGCAATTCATTCACAAAGTAAGACTTACCTAAATTTTTAAGTCTTCCACTAAGTTTTAAGGAAACCAGGAGCTGAAGTGGATTGTTGTGTGGCAGGGATCCAGAGACCACTCCACTGCATCTTCAGGTCATAGTGTTGACCAGGTTATAGCCAAGAAACTGGGCTGAAGCACACTGGGAGTAGTTATTAGTAATGTGAAATCAGGATCTAGTTTGCTTTACAGCTTACATTTCCATGAATTGCCTACAATTACATTGAAAGTCAGCTGAGCCAGTGACAAAGTACCATGTAGTTCTTTCTCCGTCTTATTCTACTCTTTGAATTTCTTCCTTGTTTACCCACCAATTTGGTGGGAGAGGAGGTCTTCAGCATCAGCCACTGACTGTGTCTTCTTCTTATCCTTATTTCCTTAGGTACACCCTTGTCCCCACTCCCCTACTCTACCCAACTGTCATAGCTATGTCCACGTTCATGCAGTGTAGATTGTTGCCTGGATGATTCTATTAACATTCTGTTTAGTGTCTTGTGTAGATGATATGTTACTCTACTCTTCTACCTCCCCTCACCCCAATTCATTATGGCCTGTTCTCTCAACATGTTAAAACAAAATAAAGAAGCAGAGTGTTCCTAATTGGATAGTTTCTCCAAATTTACAGTCTCTGGGAATCTTCTGAGTTAGTATTATAGGTTGAGTGTCCCTTATCCAAAACTGGACTTCTGGTCCCATGCATTTAGAATTTTTCCAGATTGTGGAATATTTACATATACATAATGAAGTATCTTGGCATGGGACCTAATCTAAGCATAAAATTTATGTTTCATACATACTCTATGTACATAGCCTGAAGGCAATTTTATTCAATGTTTTTAATAATTTTGTACCTGAAACAAAATTTCCCAAAAAATTCCAGTGGAATTTTCCACTTGTAATATATTGATGTTCAAAAAGTTACAGATTTTGGAGTATCTCAGGTTTTAAATTTTTGGATTGGGGTGCTTGACTTGTACCAGTATTGTTTTTTCGGGGTTCTAAGAAGTGGCAAAGTAAAATGGGCAGTCCTGGCAGCCCCAAGATGAGGAAACCATTTGATTTTTGGTGCCCAGCATGTTGTGGTGCAGAAGGCCCTGGCCAAGGGCAGAAAGAGCTGGGCTCTAACCCAGCTTTGCCATTAACCATCAGAGCATCTTAGCCATGCTGGACCTTAATTTCCTGTTGGAAAAAAATGAATTCAATTAGGAGATCTCAAAGGCCTCTTCCTGCATCAAATGTCTGTGATTCTCCACTTATTAACCTACAAAATGTAATTAATAAGTTTAATGCCTTTGAAATTGATCTTCTTTATTTAGTTGTTTGTTCATTCTAAACTTTAGTTTCTTTTTACATGCGTTGTGGGGATTAAACCCAGGAGTGCTCTAGCACTGAATTACATTCCTGGCCCTTTTCATTTTTATTTTGAGACAGGGTCTTGCTAAGTTGCCCAGATTGGCCTTGAACTTACGATCCTCCTGCCTCAGCATCTTGAGTAGTGCCACAGCACCTGGCTTAACATTAGTTTAATTCTGTAACTAGTATTTATTAAATATTAAAGATTACCTTGAATTGCTTTTATTATTCAAAGTCCTTTCTATCTCTAACTATACATTTTGCAAGTGACTCCTCTTCCACTTCCATATCCTGCCCCATCTCATTCTTCATAGTTAACAATGTTGATGGTTAGTACTTCTCATCCCAGACTTTTTTAGGCATGAAATATGTACATGTAAATATAAAATTCTTTTGATGATAAAAGGATCATATTGGACAGTTAATTCTGAAACTTTTGTTTTTATTAATTAGCTCACATAATACAAAACAATATTCATTCTCCCTCATACTCTGAATTTTTCAGTTTTCCTTCCTTAGAGGCAGTTATTTGTATATACTTTCAGAAATTTTCTATGTGTGTACAAACATTTATCTGATTTTTAAAAAATAAAGTGGGAGCATACAATTCTCCATTTAGCTCCTTGTTGCTATTACTGCTACCCTCTTTCTTGGTTTGATATTGTATTTGGAGCTTATTCCATATCAAATAATTCAGATGAATGCTTATAAGTGCTCAGATGCACTAGTTCCATATTGGTGAACTTTTAGGATATTTCTAGTTTGGGGATATTATAAATAATGCTGCAGTGAACATTTTTCTCCAAAGTCCTGGTATGGAGTATGAACGTATCTGCAGGATAAATTCCTGTTAAAAGAATGTCCCTTTTTAAAAAATTTTTTTGTTTTTTTAGCTGAGTGAGGTGGCACATGCCTTTAATCTCAGCAACTCAGGAGGCTGAGGCACGAGCATCACAAGTTCAAAGTCAACCTTAGTAACTTAGCGAGACCCTGTCTCAACATAAAAAATCAAAGGTTTGCGGGCTGGGACTGTGGCTTAGTGGTAGGGCACCTTCCTAGCATGTGTGAGGCACTGGGTTCGATTCTCAGCACTGCATATACACAAATTAAAAAGATTCATCAACAACTAAAAAATATTTAAAAAAAAATTCAAAGGTGGGCTGGGGATATGGCTTAGTGACTAAGCCCCCGTGGGTTCAATCCCTCATACCTATAACCTCCCCGCCCCACAAAGCAAAAGGACTGGGAATGTAGTTCAGTGGTAGAGTGCCCCTAGGTTTAATCTCCAAAACCGCAAAACAAACAAAAAAGTGCCTTTTAAATTTTGTTAGATATGTAGAAGGCAGTTTGTCAGTTGGTTGAACCTGTCTATATCCACTCTGTGAATTTAGGAGAATTCCTGGTTCCTTGGCCCTCTCCCAGACTTTCTTGAGCATAGCATATTAGACAAGGCTGACTAATATTGTCAGGATATAGTTAGTAGTTTACACAATTTAAAATTCTCATTTTGTCTTATATAATTTGGGGGGGGGTGCTGGGGATTGAACCCCAGGGCCTTGTGCATGTGAGGCAAGCACTTTACCAACTGAGCTATATCCTCAGCCCTTGTCTTATATAATTCTTATCACAGCTTCTGTTACTTCTATAATTTCTGTGGAACTTGTTTTAGATGGAAAAGCCTTCTGCTTTACTGACAGTTTGCCATTAATTTGAAAGACATGAATATTCTTGATATTGCATTGATCAAAAGGATAATACTTGGTTCTTTTATTAATATGGAAAAATATTTAAGGACATTGTTTTTGAGGTAATGGGGACTGAACCTAGGGTGCTCTACCACTGAGCCACATGTCCAGCGCTTTTTATTTTTTTATCTTGAGACAAGGTCTTGTTAAGTTGCCCAGGCTGGCTTGGAATCTGTGATCCCCCTGCCTCAGCCTCCTGAGTTGCTGGGATTACAGGTGTGTATCACTGTGCCTGGCTATGAGATCACTGTTTCTTAATTAAATTGCGACTTCATGGTGTTTAAGATGGGGTACTTAATGACTGTCATCAAGTGGGAAATGGAAAAGTAATGGTAGTAATTTGACCCAGAAAAGTGTGGCATTCTGGAATGTTAAGAGAATTCATTTGTTGTTATTATTCTTTTTTAAATATCTAAAGCCATTAACAGTGCTCAACTAGATTGTTTTGGGGAATTTATGATTTTTCGAACAACTGTTGTTGGGGGAAATTTGTGCTTAGGTTTGTTTACCAGTTAGTCAGTTCTTTAATGTACAAAATGAGCAACAAGATTTATAGATTCCCTGGGCTATAGTTTTCCCATCCAGGCAATGTTGATGCTATTGCTTGATTCTGTCAATTCCTCCGAAAACTGTTAGGCCAGAATGCAATGTTTTTAACCTTTTTTTAAGGAGAAAAGTGTGAATTTAAAGCAGCAGTCTCACTAATATATAGTTATTATTACCAGGACTAGGTATTTATAGCTAGGGCTTGTTTGAATCACCAGCCTTCCAGTTCTAATAAAAGCCCACAGCCAGTCACAGTGGTGCTCACCTCTCATTCCAGCAACTCAGGAGGCTGAGGCAGGAGGATTGCAGGTTTGAGGTCAGCCTGGGCTACTTAGTGAGATCCTGTCTCAGAATAAAAAATAAAAAGGGTGCTCAGTGGTAGAGCACCCCTGGGTTCCATCCCCAGTGATACCCCTCCAATAAAAACCCCCAAAAGCAAAACATGAGAAACCAAAGGCCACTTGATAAAAAAAAAGTAAAAGCCAGTTAAAACCTAGTTGAGGTGTTTGCTTTTTGTGTTCAGTGCCAGCTATATCCTTTCAAAAGTGTTAGCTTTCTCTATTTCTTTATGGCAGAAATTTTCTTCAATATTTCCTTTACTTTGTGTTTTAAAACACACACCCCCACACACATACTTACATAGCCTTAAGCCCAGAAGAATTTGTGTAATTTGTTTCAAGAAAGCTAGTATATAAAACTTTGGATTTAGGGGCTGAGGGTGTGGCTCAGTGGTAGAGTACATGCTTAGCATGCATGAGGTCCTGGATTCAATCCCCAGCACCAAAAACAGAACTTTGGGATTCGGTTCTGATTTGTTATTGTTATTTTTTAACTGTCACTTAAGAATCGTTCTGGAAAGCTGGGCATGGTGGCCCACACCTGTAACCCCATCTACTCTGGAGGCTAAGGCAGGAGGATCACAAGTTCCAGGCCAGTCTGGGCAATTTAGCAGGACCCTGCCTCAAAATAAAAAATAAAAAGGGCTGGGTTGTAGCTCAGTGATAGAATACCACTAGGTTCAATCCACAGTACCAATAAATAAATAAATAAGAATTGTGTCAAAAGATGTGCCAGCTGATCTGGTGTTACATATAAAAAGAGATCCCCAAAAGTGAAGTAACTGATTTAAGATCATAGATAGTGGACAAAGCAGGACTAGAACTCTAGTCTTTGAAACTCCTACTTAAGCATACTTAATAGAATTTCTTTGTAATTTTCCTTAAAGATTATGTAATATATATGAACGGGGAACCAATGATGACAATATTTACAGCAAATTATCCATAAAGTGTCTCTTTAAAATGTATATACCCCGTCTATTACTAGGTGTTAAAAAGCAGGCAGTTTAAAAGATGGTATCTTGGATCTTGGAGCACACCCTCCCTGCCCTCCACACCACGACCACCAGTTTAATCCCAGCTGGGGATCAAACCCAGCCTCACATATGCTAGGCAAGTGCTCTGCCACTGAGCCCCATCCCCATACCTGCCTTAGGAAAACACCCTTGAACACTGACACCTAAAACTCAAAACCTAAAGAATCACTGAGCCAAACTGCTTTGTCGACTGGTCACTGGAAGGAAAATATTTACCTTGTGTATTTCTCAGAATTTACGTAGTGCTCTATGGCAGTGTTCATACATTCCTTTGCAATAGTACTGGCAAGGTCATTTACCTGGAGGATCAGTGGAGTTGAAAGTCAGAGCAGGAAAAGCAGAACAGGTTCTCTTCTGAATAGTAGTGATTAGAAGGTAAGAGCCGCAGGTGACTTGAAGAGGGCCTTTAAAAACATAATAGGTAAAATCAGGTAACCCATCTACCACTGGACCTTAACAAGGTGTCCACAGAACGCAACTGGAAGGGGATCGAAGACAGAATCTACTGGATGATCTCGTAACACGCGAGAGACTACTTCTGGCATCCTTTAAGAATGAGGGTGCAGAGCCAGACCTCATCAGGTACGATTTTTTTTTTTTTTTTTTTTACAGGGATTACCTGGCGGGTACAGATTTGCTTGCTGTAATTACAACTGTTTCCTGAATGGTTTCAGATCATCATAAAATCTTTTTGGTTCATTTATAGTGCTTGAGTAATTTTCTATTCAGTTTAGTTTTTATTTTCTAGATTTAGTAGCCTGGGTATGTTCAGCTGTATCCCATATTGGGTGGAACATAGGAGAATACAGCATCAGAAAAGTTGATTTGCATTCTTTGGCTGAGTTTTCTGCATTATTAGCTGCCTTATAAACTCCTCAAGTCACTACTTAATCAGTGTGGGGAGATGAGTTTTGTTTTTAAATTGGTGTGTTGAAAAAAAATGTGTCCTGATAAGACTGTAGTCTGGGGCTCATGGAGTAGGGTAGTACATTGGTTGATTTCTTTTCCTGGCTCTTGGCCAGTTAGTGATTCACACACTAAGAGAGCTTACAGCTGCTCAGAACTGAGCCCTGTTGGAAGACCTGGAGAAGGGGTCTGATTTTCAAGGCTGCAGTTAATGAACCACAAATTGTTACATCTTTACAATTGGCTTCCCCCCTGCTTCTTGAATTCTCCTAACTTCATTGTGGAAACCATCCCAGAAGGGGTGATGTGTTCATTGTGGAGAAGGGGCTAGTTTTTGCTTAATTCCTCATAAAGAATAATGAATTTCCTGAGGGCAGTGTTGTAGTTTATTTATTTATTTATTTGGTACCGGGGATTGAGCCAGAGGTATTTTATGACTGAGCTACATCCCCAACCCTTTTTAATTTTGAGACAGGGGCTCTCTAAGTTGGTGAGCCTGGCCTTGAACTTGTGATCCTCCTGCCTCAGTCTCCCGAGTCTCTGGAATAGCAGGAGTGCACTTTTGTGCCCACTTCAGGGCAGTGGTTTTTGACCCTACCTAGCCTTGCACTATCAGGCTCCTCCCCAGCTCAGTCCCAGTGCGGGTCTCAGGTGATTCTCATAAGCAGCCAGGATTGTAGACCCTGCCCTGGGACAAATGCCCATTTTTCATCATTGTTAGGACCCAATGAGGTGATTGCTATGTTAAGGACTGCAGACTTTAAAACTTTTATATATACAAGGTGATATTACTGGAGCATTGTGTCTCCACTGGGTTAGAAGGGAGCTCAAGTTGCTTCCTTGCTGTGGAGACCTTTATCCTCTTATAACCCCCAGTGTTCCACAGGGTCCTGACCTCTTCTACCAGTTTTGTTCCATATCCTGCACCTGGACCTCTGCCCTACCATTCTCTCCTTCCAAATCTTGTTTGTTCTGTGTCCTCTTTGATCAGTGCTTAGCTTGCTGCCTATTGTCTTTTCGTAGTCATTCTCACATTAATTCTGACTATGGAATCAATATCTGGCAGTGACTTGTCTTCTGGAGGTATTTTAACTAAAGCCTACTTGAATCCTAGGATTTAAACTGAAGTAAATTAATTGATGGGAGAATTTTAGGGAAATTGGCAGGTTAGTAGCAGAGATGGGTTTTTGTGTGTTGATTGTATTTTTGGATGGAGGCCTTCTGAGGTCCTCTTAAATCCTACTACTAGGATTTCCTCCTGCTCTTCTGTGTATATAGCTGATATACATGGGGGCCTAAAGCCGTTACTAATTGGTTTGCTGGTGAATGGTTGGGGTGACGTGGGGGCAGAGAGATCAGACTGATGAGAAAATGTGAAGCAAAGATAAGTGAAGTCTTGAGCATTGTAATAACTAAGGTAACTGACCAGATTTACTTACATGCTGTCAATGTGAAACTGAGGGGTGTGAGTATATATACTTTTGTCTTTTTCATCTAGGAACAAAAGTCTAGAATCATTCAGAATAAGCTTTCAGGAGAATTCTGTTTAAAAAGTATGTAAGCACTGTGGAGGAGAAGTGGCTGCTGAGGAGTGATGGGGAGAAGGTGCAAACGGACATGACAGATGGTGATGATCCATTCCACATGGCATGGAATCTGGCAAAAAGTGAAAAAACAGTGTCACAAATAGATATCAGCCACCAAGAAGAAACAAAATCATTGCAGGTTAAAAAAAGGAAAGAGAATAACAGATGGCCTGGAAGGTGGATGCTTCCCCTCCATTGGTGAATCCTTATTGGGCCAAGATTGCGTTAGAACACTGCATCCTCCCCAACAGGAATATGTCTGCAGATACTTGTCCAAAAAGTGCAATAGACATTCCAGGGGAGTCAAATCAATAAGGAAATGAATGCTAGATAAAAACCACTCTGAAAGACTGCATGAAAAAGTTCCAGGGAACCCTGTAGAAGGGTTACAAAAAATGTACACACAGATTGCATTGATCAGGGAGGACAGCATAGTCATTGACTTACAAGCAATAAGTGTAACAATAATTTGCATGAATGAAGTCAAAATAGTTCATCTTAGATCCTCTTAGATTCAGTGTTTCCTGGTCTTTGATCCCATTCACCTGCTTATGTCATAGTGTTATTTTTGCCTTCTTTACCTCTAATCCTCATTCTTAAGTCCTCTCCTTCCATCCCTAACTTCTCATACCTAATAATTCTTTTGCTTGGACCTAGCCTCAGCTCTGAGCATCTGAATTCAGTCATAGACATGACAGTTTCAGCTCACAATTTGACTGGATGCTCTGGCCTCCTGATTGTCAGGTGGCCCAGTCATTTCTAATACCAACCGTTAGGAGTTTTCAATCTGTAGAGAAACTTCATTCCCTTCTCTGCCAGTTGATTTCTCTGGTGTCTCCAAGGGCTCACAAAGATTTCCTCAGTTCTTTTCACAGTTAATTCCTAGTTTTGGATTCCTTCACAATTTTTTTTACTTCTGAAACTCTTGATATTAGGGAGGTCAGTTTGGTTACTTTGTCACTTTGGGATGGGCCAGGAGCACATGTGTTTGTTTCCCTTAGGTCATGATGACAGATTTGGCCAGAATGCCTTGTCAGAACTTTCAAATGGTCCTGACTTGCCCTCTGACACATTTTGTCGGTTAGTGCTGTATTGTCATGGAGAACCAATGTTTCAGAATCCCATAATTGCTCCCAGCAATGCCTCAAAATCATTTGCTCCCCCAGAGCTCTCTTGGAACCCCATGAACCTCTCTGCCTTCCTAGAGCTCCCTACCTCAGTTTCCCTCTTTCCTGTTTGCTTTGTGCAGTCCTCTTTTCCTCCCCATCCTTCATTCCCAAGAGTCCTTGTACTTGGCCCCTTTCTTCTTTTTGCTCTTCCTCCTCAGATGGGGCCTTATTAAGGGGAGAAGAGTACTGTCAAACTTCAGTTGGGATTAGCATTTTCTTTAAACAGACATTAATGTGCCAGTCACATAATTGAATGTGTAGCTGTCATGTGATGGAATCTTCATTTTATCTTAGGGATTACTGGTCATTATTCTAAAGCAGTAATCCTTTGTCCAAATAAGCAATGGTTGACTAATTTAGGGCATTTGGCAACTCGTTAAACAAGTCTCTGTGCAACAATGTCTCTTAGAAGAAGATAAGCCCTGACTCATAAAGCAGTGTCACAGCTTCAGATTTAAAAGCCGACCATTTGAGAGCATTGCTAAGTCTTACAATTAGTTAAATCTTTATCTGTAAAGAGAAAAAAAAAAATCATTGCATACTCCATTGCTCTGTGACCATCTCAAAGATTATGTGATTAACTTGACTGCAGTGGGTGGCTAATTGGCTAAGCTTTAATCTTCACACCACCAACTAGGTAGAGGATTATAGGGAAGAGGAAGTTATTTAAAGTTTGAGATTGTAGGTATATGTCAAGAAGAAAGTTAAGAGGACCAATTGCTAAAATCAAAAGGAGGTGACAGTGAAACATCCACATTTTCTAAGAGCGCATCTTTAATTTCAGACATGTACTTTTTTCTTGAGGTATTGAAAAAACCCTTGGTACGTCTAATATCTGTTTCCTGTCACCATATAGGTAGACCTGATAGGCTAAAGGAAAATTTACATTAAATCTTACATGAAAGATACCCCTTCCTCATTTTAAACCATTGAATGTTTTTATTTCAATTCAACTCTTGGTTTATAAGGAGGATTTGTATCTGAGAGTATTTGAATTTCCTAAAGAATCATTGATTTATGCTTTGTTATTTAATGTTATTAACCCATGACCAACATACTCTTCTAGAAGTGATGAGGAAATACACTTGCATCATCAACCAGCTCATGTGAGACAGTGGATAAGTCATAAATATTTGTTGCTTTTATTTATGCCCAGAAATATGGTAACTCCTAGTTTTTCTGACATGATGTGCTGAGATCAGTAATGTTTTGCTTTCTTCTATTTAAAGAAGCCCAAGGATACTTGGGCCAAGGAGGTATTAAGGACAGTCAAGAATATTAAAATAAAAAATACCACATCAGTAAGTAAATTCAGTAGAAAAGCATATATTGTGCTTTGAGAAAGTATCAGTGGGAAACCTGTTTTGCTAGGGAGGCCCCATGGCTTAATACTGAATCATTTTTCTTTTTTTTTACAAGTGTGTATTTTGTGTCTTGATCAAGATTTCACATAACTCTGGGGCAAGGATCAAAGCCTACACACTACTGAATGAGTATTTGTTTAATGAATGGACATTGTTCCACTTTCTTCTATGTCTCCCATCATACCCACAGAGTTAGGTGTGTAGCAAGCAAATTCGTGCTGATTGAAAGGTTTACTGAGTCAGGACGTGATAGATTGTACTGTGATACCTAAACAGACCTGGGATGTCAGGCTTTTAATACATGAAAGCTTTCTTACCTGCCTCGTGTCAAGTCTGGCGGTACTCTTGGATGGCATAATTTAGATTCATGTTGTTTCCATCTTAAGTATATGTGGTCATGACACAAGACCTCTGTTTCCTCTGATTGGAGCAAAGAGAGAATGTGGAGACATACACCCTCTTACATGCTTTGACCTGCAAGTTTCTTACATTTAACCCATTGATTGTGACAAGGCACATGGCTCCAACTAGTGAGAGAGGCTTGAGACTATAATCCTTCTCTATGCTCAAGAAGCAACTGAAATGAGACATGAACCTTTGCTTCTGCCTCACTGATTATTTTGAGTAATTTAATGGAAAGATTAGTGACTCTGGTATAGTTTTGCTGCTTTCTTAGTCAACAGAGAATAGAATTGGAAGTTAATAGAGACAGATAAGGTGGGATTTGTTCATTTATAATGCTTATTCTTGAAGAGCTCAGTCTGGTAAGGGAAACAAGAACAAATATCATACCACAATAAAACGAGGGTGAACAGGTGTATAAATGTTGTTTCTGTGACAGTTGGAGGAGGATTAAGTACAGAGTCTGAATAAAGAAGATGGTACTTATCGTTCTGCTTACTCCAACCAGCAATTAAGTGGGTGCCTGGGTTTAGCTCACTACACTAATATACACTGCCTTCAACCACAGGGAACATGTAATGCTGTTCAAAGTGGATTAAATAAAGAAAATGTCCCTTATAATAAATTCCAAGTTAAAGCAGGAAAAGAGTTGATGAATTTACCAACCCATTGATGCCATCCAGTGTCTGGGTTCTTTTTGTCTTGTTTCTTTGGTATTGAACTCAGGGGTACTTTACCACTGAGCTATATCCCCAGCCCCATTTTTTTTTTTTTAACAGACTGCATTTTATTTCCTTGTACACAAATGGACTCTAACTTTTCATTTCTATGGTTGCACACAATGTAGATTCATACCATTTGTGTAATCATACATGTAATAGGGTAATAATGTCTGTCTTAGTCCCCTATCTTTCCTTCTCTCAGCCCCCGCCCCATTTTCCTCTGCATAATACAAAGTTCTTCCATTCTTCTCTTACCCTCCCCACTACCCTCCGTTTTGTATCATCATCCACTTATCAGAGAAAACATTCAGCCTTTGGTTTTTTGGAATTGGATTATTTCACTTAGCATGATCTTCTCCAACTCCATCCATTTACCTGCAAATGCCATAATTTTTTTATTCTTTATGACTGAGTAGTGTTCCATTGTGTGTATATACCACAGTTTCTTTGTCAGTTATCAATTGAAGGGCATCTAGGTTGGTTTCATAATCTGACTATCGTGAATTGAGCAGCTATAAACATTGATGTGGCTGCTTTACTATAGTATGCTGATTTTAAGTCCTTCGGGTATAAACCAAGGAGTGGGATAGCTGGGTCAATGGTGGGTCCATTCCAAGTTTTCTAAGGAATCTCCACACTGCTTTCCAGAGTGGATGCATCAATTTGCAACTCCACCAGCAATGTATGAGTGTGCCTTTTTCCCCAAGTCCACGCCAATACTTATTATTGCTTGTGTTCTTGATAATAGTCATTCTAATTGGAGTTAGATAAAATCGTAGGGTGGTTTTGATCTGTATTTCTCTAATTACTAGAGAAGATGAGCACTTTTTCATATATTTGTTGATCACCTGTATATCTTCCGTGAAGTGTCTGCCCAGTTCCTTAGCCCATTTATTGATTGGGTTCTTTGTATTTTTGGTATAAAGTTTTTTATACATTTTGGAGATCAGTGCTCTGTCTGAAGTGTGTGTGGAGAAGATTTTCTCCAACTCTGTAGGCTCTCTTTTCACATTACTGATTGTTTTCTTGGCTGAGAAAAAACTTTTTAGTTTGAGTCCATCCTATTGATTGATTCTTGCTTTTATTTCTTATACTCTGGGGGTCTTGTTAAGGAAGTCTGGTCCTAAGTCAAAATGATGAAGATTTGGGCCTACTTTTTTCTTCTATTTGGTGATGGGTCTCAGGTTTAATTCCTAGATCTTTGATCCATTTTGAGTTGAGTTTTGTACAGGGTGAGAGAGAGGGGTTTAATTTCATTTTACTGCATATGAATTTCCAGTTTTGCCAGCACCATTTGTTGAAGAGGCTATCTTTTCTCCATTGTATATTTTTGGCACCTTTGTCTAGTATGAGACAACTGTACTTATGTGGGTTTGTCTCTATGTCTTCTATTCTCTACCATTGGTCTACCTGTCTGGTTTGGTGCCAATACCATGCTATTTTTGTTAATATTGCTCTATAGTAGAGTTTAAGGTCTGGTATTGTGGTACCTTCTGCATCGCTCTTCCTGCCCAGGATTGCTTTGGCTATTCTGGGTCTTTTATTCTTCCTGATGAATTTCACGATTATGTTCTCTATTTCTTTGAGGAACGTCATTGGGATTTTAATTGGAATTGCATTAAATCTATATAGCACCTTTGGAAGCATGGTCATTTTGATAATATTAATTCTGCCCATCCAAGAACGTGGAAGATCTTTCCATCTTCTAAGGTTTTCTTTAATTTCTTTCTTGTGTTCTGTAGTTTTCATTGTAGAGGACTTGCACCTCTTTTGTTAGATTGATTCCCAAGTTTTTTTTTTTTTTTTTTTTTTTGAGACTATTGTGAATGGAGTAGTTTTCCTAATTTGTCTTTCAGAGGAGTCATCACTTATGTATAGAAATGCATTAGATTTATGTGTGTTGATTTTATATCCTGCTGTTTTGCTGAATTCATTTATTAGTTCTAGAATTTTTCTGGGGGAGTTTTTTGGATCCTCTAAATGTAGAATCATGTCTTTTTTTTTTTTTTTTTTTAAAACTGGGGTTGACTCAGGGGCCTTGGCCACTAAACCACATTCCCAGCCCTATTTTGTATTTTATTTAGAGACATGGTCTCACTGAGTTGCTTAGGGCCTGGCTAAGTTGCTGAGGCTGGCTTTGAACTCATGATCCTCCTGCCTCAGCCTCCCGAGTCGCTGGGATTACAGGCGTGCGCCACTGCACCTGGCTTAGAATCATGTCTTGGCAAATAGTGATAGCTTGAGTTCTTCTTTCCTACTTGTGTCCTTTTAATTTCTTTGGTCTAATTGCTCTGCCTAGTATTTCAAGCACGATGTTGAATAGAAGTGGTGAAGAGGGCATCCCTGTCTTGTTCTAATTTTTAGAGGGAATGCTTTCAGTTTTTCTCCATTAAGAATGATGTTGACTGTGGGCTTAGCATAAATAGCCTTTGCAATGTTGAGGTATGTTCCTATTATTCCTATTTTTTCTAGTGTTTTGAGCATGAAGGGGTATTGTTTTTTTTTTGGGTACTGGGGATTGAACCCAGGGGCACTCCACCACTGAGCCCCATCCCAAGCCCTATTTTGTGTTTTATTTAGAGACAGGGTCTCACTGAGTTGCTTACGGCCTCGCTAAGTTGCTGAGGCTGGCCTTGAACTCGCGATCCTCCTGCCTCAGTCTCCCAAGTGCTGGGATTGCAGGCGTGCACCACCACGCCCAACTGGGTTGTTGTATTTTATCAAATGCTTTCTCTGCATCTATTGAAATTATCATATGATTCTTAACCTTAAGTCTATTGAAGTGATGAATTACATTTATTGATTTCCAGATGTTGAGCCAATCTTGCATCCTTGGAATGAACCCCACTTGATCATGCTGCACTATCTTTTTAATATGTTTTTGTTTTTGATTTGCCAGAATTTTGTTAAGGATTTTTGCATCTGTGTTCATCAGAGATATTCGTCTAAAGTTTTCTTTCCTTTATGTGTCTTTGTCTGGTTGACAGAGTGATACTAGCTTCATAAAATGAGTTTGGAAGGATTCCCTCCTTTTCTATTTCATGGAATACTTTGAGGAGTATTGGTATAAGTTCTACTTTGAAGGTACTGCCGAACTCAGCTGAGAATCCGTCTGGTCCCAGGCTTTTCTTGGTTGGTAGGCTTTTGATGGCTTCTTCTACTTCATTGCTTGAAGTTGATGTGCTGAAGTTGTGTGTGTCCTCCTGATTTAGTTTGGGTTGATCATATGTCTCTAGAAATTTGTTGGTGTCTTTGAGATTGTGTTGGGCTATAGATTTTCATAGTAGCTTCTAAATATGTATTTCAGTGGTGTCTACTGTGATATTTCCTTATTCATCATGAATTTTAGTAATTTGAGTTTTCTCCTTTGTTAGTGTGGCTAAGGGTTTATCTATTTTGTTTACTTTTTCAAAGAACCAACTTTTTGTTTTGTCAATTTTTTGAATTGTTTCTTTTGTTTCAATTTCATTGATTTCAGCTCTGATTTTAATTATTTCCTGTCTTCCGCTACTTTTGGTGTTGTTCTGTTCTTCTTTTCCTAGGGCTTTGAGATGCAATGTGAGGTCATTTAGTTGTTGACTTTTTATTCTTTTCTTGAATGTGCTCCATGCAATAAATTTTCCTCTTAGTACTGCTTTCATAGTGTCTCAGAGATTTCGATATGTTGTATTGTCATTCTTATTTATCTCTAAGAATTTTTTTTAATCTCTTCCCTGATGTCTTATGTTATCCACGCTTTATTGAGTAGGGTATTATTTAGTCTCCAGATTTTGGAGTAGTTTTCATTTTTTATTTTATCATTGATTTCTAATTTCATTCCATTATGATCTGATAGAATTCAAGGTAGTATCTCCATTTTTTTGCATTTACTAAGGGCTGCTTTGTGGCATAACATATGGTTTTAGAGAAGGATTCATGTGCTGCTGAGAAGAAAGTATATTTGCTCGTTGATGGATGGAATATTCTATATATGTCTGTTAAGTCTAAGTTATTGATTGTGTTATTGAGTTCTATGGTTTCTTTGTTTAGTTTTTGTTTGGAAGATCTATCTACTGGTGACAGTGGTGTGTTAAAGTCACCCAGAATTATTGTGCTGTGGTCTACTTGATTCTGTGAATTGAGAAGGATTTGTTTGGATCCTTCAATCCAACAATGGATGCGCCATTGTTTGGGGCATAAATATTGATGATCTTTATGTCTTCCTGATTTATTGTTCCCTTAAGCAGTATGAAATGTCCTTTCTTTTCCCTTCTGACTAATTTTGGCCTGAAGTCTACTTTATCTGATATAAGGATTGGAAACCTCTGTTGTTTTTTTTTACTGAGTCTGTATGTGTGGTAGGTTTTTCCCATCCTATCACCTTTAGTTTTTGGATGTCCTTTTCTATGAGATGATTCTCTTGAAGGCAACATATTGTTGGGTCTTCCTTTTTCATCCAATCTGCCAGTCTATGTCTTTTGATTGATGAGTTTAGGCCATTAGCATTAAGGGTTATTATTGAGATATGATTTGTATTTCCAGTCATTTTGACTTATTTTTGGTTTTGAACTTGACTTGGTTTCTCCTTTGATTGGCTTTTCCTTTAGGGTATTCCTCCCTTTGCTGACTTACATTGTTGTATTTCATTTTTTCCTCATGGAATATTTTGCTGAGAATGTTCTGTAGTGCAGGCTTTCTATTTGTAAATTCTTTTAACTTTTGTTTTTCATGAAAGGATTTTATTTCGTTCTCAAATCTGAAGGTTAGTTTTGCTGGGCATTAGATTCTTGGTTGGCAACCATCTTCTTTCAGAGCTTGAAATATTTTGTTCCAGGCCCTTCTAACTTTTAGGGTCTGGGCTAAGAAATCTGCTTATATCCATATTGGTTTCCCCCTATATGTAGTCCGATGCTTTTCTCTCATAGCCCTTAAAATTCTATCTTTATTTTGGATGTTAGGCATTTTCATTATAATGTGCCTTGGTGTGGATCTGTTGTAATTTTGAACATTTGGTGTTCTGTAAACCTCTTGTATTTGATTTTCCATTTCATTCTTCAGGTTTGGGAAATTTTCTGATATCATTCCATTGAATGGGTTGTTCATTCCTTTGGTTTGTATCTCTGTGCCTTCCTTAATCCCAATAATTCTTAAATTTGGGTTTTTCATGATATCCCATAGCTCTGGAGGTTCCGTTCATGATTTCTTATCATCTTCTCTGTTTGGGCAACTTTATTTTCAAGATTCAATATTTTGTCTTCATTGTCTGAGGTTCTGTCTTCCAAGTGATCTAGTCTGTTGGTTATGCTTTCCATTGAGTTTATTTGTTTTATTTTTTCCTTCATTTCAAGGATTTCTGTTTGTTTGTTTGTTTTTCAGAATCTCTCTCTTTGTTGAAATGATCTTTTGCTTCCTGCAGTTGCTCTTTCAACTGTTTATTGAAGTGATTGTTCATTGCCTGCATTTGTTCTCTTATCCCCTCCTTTGCTTCATGGATCATTTTAATTATGTATATTCTGAACTCCTCTTTTGACTTTTCTTCTACCATGCTGTCATTTTATTCTATTATATAGAATCTTGGTTTGTTTGGAACACTTTCTTCCCTTGTTTTTTCATGTTGTTCATGTGACTTCACCTCTAGCAGTGCAGATCTGGTGTTTTGCAGTTTCCCCACCATAGGCTTATAGTTTGGAAACCTGCAGGTTTCCAAAACTTCTCCTTTAAGGGGGAGATCAATAATAGTAGCACTAAGTCAGACAATATGCAGCCCTAAACCAAATAGCCCCTATGAAGACATTAACAGTATTGTCATAATAAATAGAGATGATGAGTTTGATTATTATCTACAGTATAACCAATAGATTTGCAGCGAGTTCTACAGTTTCTAATGATGGACAAAGAGAATGGGGGGGGGTGTGTGGGATGTAACTGTTAATGGAATAAGAAAATAGCATATAGAGGTACTAGATCATAGGAAGAGTGAAAGAGGAATCAAAAGAATTTGGTTATTAGCATGAGAAAAGGGAGAAAGAGACTCCAAGGAAACAGGTAAACTAAAGGAAAATAGAGTGAGAAAAATAAAGAAATAAAAGCAAAAATTTCAAAAAGGAGAAAAAATCAACACTGTAACAGTCATATGCTCTTCAAACCTCCCAGTCTTCAGTAGCCTGTCGCATGAGAGGTACCTGACTATGAGCTTCCAGTCTCTAGCAGGCATCTCAGGATGGGAGTTGCCCCACCTCAAGATGGCAGTTTCCACTTCTGGGATAATCCAAGATGGTTGCACTGGCTTCCAAAGTGCTGGCAAATGGGGAGCCTTGGTTTGGGAACTGATGGGGCATGGGTGCTGAGTTCGCATGGGTTGTGGGTGGGCCGGGAGTCCTGAAGGCAGGGTGCAGTTGGTTAGGCTGGAAGTTCTTAAGGTGAGGTGCCATTGATCAGCCCAGGGATCCTGCTGGTCCTGGCTATTGTTCCCAAATGGTGGCAGCATGTGTAACCAAACCTGTGAGTACTGTGACAGTGGACTTCCAGGTAACAGTGCGCATCAGGTAATCTGCTGGCGGTTTGTGGGTGGTCTGAGGCTACCAGTGGACAATTAGCAGATGGACCTTGGTCAGTGGGTAATAGGTAGGTGAAAGACAGGTGATGGGGAGGCAGGAGGTAGTCAAATGGGCAAATGACGGATGATAGGCGGCAGTCAGTGAGCGATCTGCAATCAAAAAGTAGGCGATATGCTGGTAGGTGGCAGGTGAACATGGTAGACAAATAGGGTAAACAGCAGGGGACTGATGAGCAGCGAAGACTGCCCCACAGAGAAACAGATTTTCCTCTGCTTGAAACCTGAATTACAGAGCAACCAGGAATGCAGCCTCTCTATAGTCTGCCATCCTGTATGTCCCCAGCCCTTTTTTTTTTTGAGGCAGGATCTTGCTGAGTGGCCAAGACTGCCCTGAAAACTGTAATACTCCTGTTTTAGCCTCTGGAGGAGATGGGATTACAAGTATGCACCACTGCACCAGCCCAGGATCCTGGTTCTTGATACTCTTCATTTTGCTTTCCTCAGTGTGTTGGCTTTCTCTTCAGACTGACTCCTCTTCTGTTCTCAGAATAACTGTAGCAACTTGAAGGCACACTCCAAGCATAACACATGCAGAGGAAGGGGATATTTTGTATAAGCAAGATACTCATATGGCTAAGAAATCTAAAAAGCACTTAACAGTATTCACTGAAGACGCTATCACTGTCCCTCACTACTCAACAAAGTTGTTAATGATTTGTGGTATATTCTTCCAGGGTTCTCTTAAACATTTGCCAACAAATACAAACATATTTCCTTATTTTCCTCCATCTTTCACACAAGTGGTAACATATCGTATGTACCATTCGATAGCAGTCTTTTGTCACCTGATCAAATATCTTGGGAGATTTTCCCATTCAGGACATAAGGTTTTGTGATTAGCTTTTATAGGCTTAGTATATTTCATTGTATGCACATACCATAATTAACTAGTCTTTTAATAGGTGTGTTCTCAGTCTTTTTCTATTATAGAATCATATCAGTGAATAACTTGATATGTAAGAGATTTTGAACAGATCTCTAGGTAGGTCCTTAGAAGTGGGATGATTAGGTCAGAACCATGCTTAAGAGAACCCTGGAAGAATATACCAAAAATCATTAACAACTTTGTTGAGTAGTGAGGGACAGTGATAGGGTCTTCAGTGAATACCGTTAAGTGCATTTGTAATTTGGATAGCATTTGGCAATTTGCCCTCCAGTGGGGTAGAACCAGTTTAGATTTGTGCCAACAATTTCTGTGAGTGCCTGTTTCCCTGTGGTTTTCCCCAAGGAGAGTTATTAAACTTTTGTATCCTACTCCCAACTAATATATAATGATAGTTTCATTACAGTAATATCTTAGAGTTTTGTGTAATTACTGCATACAATTATGGTGAACTAAGTTTACAAAGTAATTCTCCTGTTTTTCCTAGTACTTTTGTTTTATAACATATATATTTGATCCATTTAGAATCTAAGTGACAGGGAATATAAATCCCACTTTTTCCCCCACCTTGCTACCCTGTTTTTGTGTCTGGTTATATTTCTTTTATCAAGTAAGTCATCTCATTTTCAAATTTGAGATTCTGACTTTATCGTATAGCACATTCCTATGGACTGTTTCTGGATTTGATGTGTTGTGTTGGTTCTGATGAGTTAGTAGCTCATCTTTAAAAATATTGAGGCTTTCAGTTTTAATGCACGATAGAGTCATCAAACATCTTTTTGAGTTTCACGGTTTTTTTTTGAATGAACCCTACAGTTAGCTGATCAGATTCTAAAATAGAGGAAACAATTCATTTTTTAAAAAAAATTAGATTATATTAAATCTTAAAATCCTTCATTATGTTATTTTCTTATCCAAGAGCATTAGATTCCCCACCACCATTTATTTGTTCGTGCTACCTGTCAGTATTGCTTTCTTCAAATAGGTTTAACACATTTCTGGTTAAATTTATTCCTGATTATTTATTCTATCATGCTTTTTGCTTATTGTTGGTATTAAAGCTTTTGCAACCTGATGTCTATTATTAATATTAAAACCGTTTTTCAAATTCTCTGAATGTTTTTAGTAGTTTTTTCTGTTGATTCTCTTGTATTTTCAAGTTGTCTTTTAAAAGAGGAATGAAGCACTTCCCAGAAGCTTCCCAGTTGACTTTGGCTCAAGATAGTAGACTAGGTTGTATCATATGACGGTGTTATACCAGAAACCATGAGTGTGTGGGGTTGCTATGAGTAGCTTGATTTATTCTGGATAGATGTCTTCCTGAACTGAAAACCAGGGTGGGGTCATGTTCTCTGAGTGGAGGAACCTTCACTGAGGTTGAAGTTCTGATAGTAGGAGAGAAGAGACATAAGACTTTTGGGTGGGGGAGCTGCAGTGGCTGTGTCAGCTCTGCTCCACAGCTGCCTTAGCAATAGATAACTCTCTTTATCTCAAAATCTCTTGAAGAATCAGTAACTCAAAAGTTCTTCAATTCTTTGACTTTTAATAAAAGAAATTTAATGTCCTACTTCTTTGCCTGTTCCTGAAATCCCAGAGAAGTAGCAGCTCACTGGACTTTTGAATAATTTATGTAAGCTCAAGCAGAAACTGGGTTGTGGCTTTCACTCTCCAGTTCACTTTTTAAAAAGTTGGGATATTTACACCTATCACTGTCTTCCAGAAGAGATAGAGAAGTACTATTGAAGTATAACCTGGCACAGTTATGACAGTGCCAGATTTATAGTTTGATCGATTTGGTTTCTTCTGCAAATAATCTTGTGTATTGTTGTTAATTCCTGTTTAATTCCCTTTTGAGAAGTTGTGACAGGTTCATTGGGTATATGAACTGATAGTGTGACAAGAGGAGCAGTATTTGAAATAGGGACTGACCTGAAAAATTTGACATATATGTTGCCTTAGCACATTTTCTCCCTTATATTAGCTAGTGGTCTGATATTAGCCATACCATATTATTATGGTTTTTATTTTTTTGTTTTTGGTACTGGGGATTGAACCCAACGATGCTTAATCATTGAGCCACATCCTCAGCCCTGCCCCTCCTTTTTTTTGACACAGGGTCTTACTAAATTGCTTAGGGCCTCACTTAGTTGTGGAGGCTGGCTTCGAACTTGCAGTCCTCTGGTCTCAAACTCCCAAGCTGCTGGAATTATAGGTGTGCACCACTACACCTGGCTCTTTCCTCCCTTCCCTTCCTTTTAATCTCCCTCTCTCCTTCCCTTCCTTTATCCTCCCTGCTTCCTTCCTTTCTCCCTCCCTCCCTCCCTCCCTCCCAGTGCTGGGGATCAATCCCAGGACCTTGTACATTGTAAGAAATCCTATGGTTCTTCTTGATAGAAGAGACTATTAGACCAAAATGTTAACATTGGAATGAATATTCCATGGTTTATGGGAACTGATGGAATAAAATATTTGTTTTTGAAGAATACCTTAAAATATAAATTTATTTTTAAAATAGCGTATTATGTTTTAAAAAGTCAACCTACAAATGAGAATCAATGAAAATTGAGATTCCCTCCCTGTTCTAACATGCAGTTTCCCATTTCCTTCTCAGAGGAAGCCACTTTTAATAGTTATTTATGTATCCTGCCAAAGAGATTCTTTATATATACTAGGATACACATACGCATCTTCAGTCTGTCTCACCTTTTTAAATTTTAACAGGAATTATAATGTAATATACTCTCTTTACTGTGTACCTTTAATTGCTTAAAATATATCTTGGAGGTAATGAAATAGGATGTTTAAACTTGTTAAATATCTTTCACTGAGAACTTGGCAAGGTAGTATTTGAAATTTTTAGGGTATGTATGTACTTCTGAGATTGGTTATTGCTTGAAAGTTGATCAAGCAAATGAAATCAAAGCCCTTGAGATCCGAACAAATATTAGTTATTGTAACTGCATGTCATCAATCAAATCAACAGAGATACCCAGCTATTCCCATGGGAAATAGAAGAAAACAGACTGTAGTGGTGACAAGAAGCAACCTGGTGGTGACAAGAAGCAACCTTTCTCTTTTGAGAAGATCCAGGCAACAAAGATTCATTGAAAAAAATTTTAAAGATTCCATTTATTGTATTTAAAATGACACGGAATATTTAGGAATGAGTTAAAGGAGATCTCTAGAATGAAAACCATGAAGCGTTATATAGAGAAGCTAAAAAAAAAAAAAACCTAATAGCAGATTATACCATATTCAGAGATGAGAAGACTCCATACTTAAAGGTGTCAGTTCTCTCTGAATCAGTTTGTAGATACAGTGCAAACCCATTTACAGCCCCCAGTTGGTTTTTAGTTTGTCATTTGAAGTTGATTACAGCTGCAGCTTACATGGCAATGTAAAGAGACAAGAAGAGCCATGGCAGTTTTGAACAAAAAGGTTGGAAGATCCACATCTTCCACATTATCTGTGAAGACATCATAAAGCTGTAGTGTGGTGTTGGTACAAGAATAAGCAAATAATTCAGTAGAACAAAATAGAGAGTTCAGAATCTGTCCTCCACACATATTGACACCTGATTTGTGACAAAAGTGACAGTGAATGCAATGGAGAAGGTAGTCTTTTCAATAGAGGGTATTAGGTCAACTGGATGTCCATATGGCAAAGTATCTTGCTCCCTGTTGTCACCCTACATAAAAAATAAATTACAGAAGTATTGTTCTAAATGGGAAAGGTCAAAGAAGAGAGCTTTTAGAAGAAAACATAGGAGAATGTCTGTATGACCCTGGGATAGGCAAATATTTCTTCAACAACTCACCAAAAGCACTAAACACAAAGGAAATAATGAACTGGACTTAATTCAAATGAGAAATGCTGTTTACTTACTATGAAGAGCAAAGACAAACCACAGAATGGATATCTTTATTATCAGGGCATATATCTGACACAGGAAATGTATCCAGGATATATGAAGAACTATAATCGAGAAAACCGCAGACACCCCATTGGAGGGGAAAATTGATAGAGAACTTGAACTTCTCAAAAGAGGATAACGAATAGCTGATGAACAGAGAAAAGGTTTCAAGTTCACTAGTCATCAGGAAATTGCAAGCTAAAATCATGGTATTATACCATTATATCTGTAAGAATGGCTAAAATAAAATGACAGACATGACAAATATTGGTAGGATGTGATCTGGAATTCTCCTATACTACTGGTATACTCTTTGGAAAACTACATTCACTAAAACATAACTGTACAAAAGGCATACACAAGAATATTTATGGCAGTGCTGTTCTTAATAGTCCCACTTGGAAACCACTCAGTGACCTCTACAGCATAATGGTTAAATACATCAGGGCACGTGCATACAGTGGTGCTGCACAGCAAATGAGAATGAAGAGTTTACAACTCTATACCACACTGTGGATGATCTCACAAACATGTTGAGTGAAGTAAGCCAGGCATGAGTACAAACTGATGCCATGCCTATAAAACAATGTTTACTCATGATGTTATGACTCGGGCTGGGGATATAGCTCAGTTGGTAGAGTGCTTGCCTAGCATGCACAAGGCCCTGGGTTCCATCCCCAGCACCACAAAACAACAACAACAACAACAAAAAAATGATGTTCTGACTCATGAAAGTGGTTCCCTTTGAGGGAAGTAGTGAATAGAAGGGGATGCAGGAGGCATCTCAGGTTCTGGTAATGCTCTGTTTCTTGCCCTGGGTAGTGGTTAACTGGAGGTATTCACTTGGAAAGTTATCTTTGAGCTTTATGCTTATGACTTCTTTTTATACATTCTACTTGAATTTAAAAATATGCATGTAAGTACAAATATACCTGCTTACGTTTATATACTACATATACGTTTGTTCTGCATGTGTACATTTGTGAGTATATGTATATAACCACATATACTTATATTACATATAAGTGCACTCATACACACACTTGTTACATATGCACACTCTGAGCTATGTCCTGACAGACCACAAGAGGGAGCTATAAGTCAATAGAAAGGAAACAACTTACCAGTTGCTAGATTTTGGAAAAATTAGATTTTCTTTCTTGCAAGCAAGGAGAGAATGTTAAGATTGCTTGTGCTTCCTAACTCTTTGAAAGGTGTTGTCTTTGACCTTTCAGTTCTGTTTGACCTTTTTCTCCCCTTGTCCATGTAACTACAACCCTGTTTACCATTTTTACATATCCTCGTTTATCACTTTCTAGACTGTGCCTCATCCCTAGTCTGTCTCCGTATTCCTTTCTTTCTTTTGTCTTCCTTTCTTACCTTTTACTTGCATATTTTTTCTTCCATTGCTCTTTCTCCTTGAAAAATTTGCTTGATTTTTGGCATTTCTTGATTTTAATGTTTTTTTTTCCCCTTAGATTTAAAGTAAAAGGAATGAGTTCTGATAATAACATGCCAGCCAGATGTCATGTATCTCCAATTCCCTCAGCATTGAGGGGTGAAATAAGCAGGGAAGGGGGAATTGAAACTGAGTGCTGCTGAACTTCCTCATACTGAGAATAAAACTACCCCGCCTCCCACTGGGCTATCATTGACACATTCCCTGGCTAGCACAGCCTAGCTGAATCCACATTTGTATGTCACCTGGTTTTTGTTTCTATAAATTGTAACTGTTTCTGTGGGACTTGGGGGGAAGAGAAAGCCTTTTAGATGCTTCTCCCCAGTTTGGTCAAACTGCAAAAAATCAATTTTTCCTTAGAGGGATGCGTTTAATGTGTTTTCTAATAGTTTTCACATGGTTGTCATTTACTTTTAAAATTTGTTTTTAAAGTGGTACATAAAAATATAAAAATTGTACATATTAATGGGGGACATGTTCAATACATGCATGTATCACTGTGATTCTCTGTTCCTTGTTATCTTCCCTTCCTCTCCTCTCTCCTCTACTCTCAATAGAGCTGTCAATATCCATTTATCAGACATTTTTCCAACTACTACCCATTTAATGGATGTTGGGTCATTTTGGTTTTTGCCATTACTTAACAATGCTGAGGTAAATACCCATAGGGACTATGACCTCTCCTCCCATTGGACAAAGTCCTTAAGTAGCATTATTGGACAAAAGGAATGGATACTCAGAATCCATTTTTTTGTTTGTCTTTTTGAAGTTGTAGTGCTTTATGTTCCTTCAGCAATATAAGGGAGAGCCCATTTTGGGGTACTAAGGATTGAACCCAGAGGCACATAACCACTGAGTCATATCCCCAGCTCTTTTTATTCTGTATTTTGAGTTGCTTAGGGTCTGGCTAAGTTGCTGAGGCTAGCCTTGAATTGGTGATCCTCTTGCCACAAACTCCTGAGTCAGGGGGATTACAGGAATGCCCCACCTTACCCAACAAGAGAGCCCGTTTCCTGACAGCTTGGCCATCAGTGGGTGTTGATGAACTTGGTGGATTTTGGTAATATATGGACAAAAATGATACCTGTTTTGAATTTCAGTTTTTCAGTACTGTATAGTTGTAATTTTGGTATGGAAAATAAAGAGATTCCCTATCCCTGCATGTATTGATTTTAAATTAAAAAATAATTTGTGAATTGAAATAGGAAGGAAATTCCAGTCCATTTATAAGCAGGAAGAAGAAAAAGGAGTTACTTTTAAATATTGTATTTGACTTTATTATGTGGATTTTTAAAAGAACTTGTTTCATACTCTCCAACTTGTGGTATTTATTTATTTAGGAACTGGGGATTGAACCAAGGGGCACTTTACCACTGAACTATGTGCCCAGCCCTTTTTATTTTAATTTGGACATAGGATCTCGCTAAGTTGTTGAGGCTGACCTCTAACCTGTGATCATCTTGCTTCATCCTCTGGAGTTGCTGGAATTACAGGCATGAGCCACTTGCCTGGTTCCAACTTGTGATTTTGATAACTAAAAATTAAGAAATGTAAATTCATATTCTTCTTTGTTCACAAAAAGAGTTTTTTATTTCTCCCTTCCTATTTAATGAGCACTTTCATATGTCTTATTTCATAGTGATCTTCAGAGGTAAGCAGAGGATTACTTTTTTGGTTTGATAGATGAGGAGGCCAATTTTTAGAGCTAAGTCATTGTGTTTAGGTTGAATCAATGGCAGAGAACTAGAGCTTAAGTCTTCTTGTCCTTTACCTTAGGTTTTTGTCTCCCAGTCCTTTTCTCTTTTGCTTTTGGTTTCCTACCACAATTCCTTTTTAGGGGTCCTCACTTGTCCATTTCTTGCTGATTTTGAGTATTTTGTCCTTTTCCTGTTCATTTTACCTACAGGCAGCATTATCCTCCACTACAGGTTCAAGCAGCATGTTGTTAGCTTTGCATTGTGTGATTCAATGGAAGGAACAAAAGAGTTAGTATGAGACAGCCTGGCTTTGAGTTTTGACCCTATTTCATTATATGTAAGATGAAGATAATCATGACTCTTCCAAATGTTATGCAGTTCAAGTGAGAAGAATGTATGTGAAGGCTCTTTGTAAACTGGAAAGTGCTTCATAAACACGAATGAATACTTGCTGTTACTGATCTTAGCAGCAGGAAAGACATAGGAGGCATGCCATTTGGGGGTCTTTCTCTCTTGCACAGAACATCTAGAGGTCTATGAATAGTGAATACTGAAGTGCAAAATTGGGTGTATGGGTCACACATGGTCTAGATTAGAAAGGAGAGAAATCAGTTTCAGGGGAGGAGGTTGAGGGGAATATGGAAGAAGCAAGACTTGAGATAGCCCTGGTAAAGTGGGTAGAATTTGTACAAATGTATTTTTTTCTCTTGTGTATTTTCTTGAATCCTATGCTTTCTAGATCAGTAGTTTCCATCCCAGCTTTGCACTTTGGTGTCCTGCTGGTTGCATAAAAGTCACCTGAGAGCTTACAGATTTCCTGGGTTGTGTCCCCAGAGGGAGAGATGTCATGGCTAATAGTGTGGGTGTCCATCTCAATCATTTGCATTTTTCAGTATGATTTAGATGAATTGATATAATGTAAAGCAAGGTTATTGGGGTGGAAATGATATGTATCTATGCAGTCCTCGCTTTTATGTGTCTTTAATGTATATGTATTATTATTCATTGATACCCAGTCATTGATAAACAGTCTTTTTTTTTTTTTTGCAGTGCTGGGGATTGAATCTGTGGCCTTGTGTTTTCAAGGCAAGCACTTTACCCACTGAGCTATATCCCCAGCCCCCTTAAAGAGTCCTTTAATGCCAAATTTGGATTTTTGTACATTAGTTGAAAAACACAAAATTCTGCTGTTGGTGGTACCCGTCAGCCAATGACTTTGTTTTACTACCCTCACATCTCAGTCCATAGAACAGTGTTAATTTGCATACTTGAACATTTTATTGCGTTTTATTTTTATGAAATAAGTTAGAATGGAAACGTATGCTAAGTAAGGGGAAAAACAATAGTGTCGAGATAAAGTTGGAACTCATTGGATATACCAAATGCCTACATGCAAATTACACATTGTGCACATTGATTGGACACTTACTGGATTTCTCATTTCACAGTGTTTGTGAAGAACCAAGTGAAGGAAGAGCAGAGTTGTCCACAAGGCTTGGCTCCAAGAACAGAAGCTCCCTTTTACTCTATGAGCTTATTGTTGACTTTTGCACAGTCTGTTTCTAAGCATGTTTTCAAAGGTGCCTTATGTAATAATGTACAGAGCTGCTTGCAATAAAAGTTGACCATTGGACGACTTCTTGTAGTTAAACTTGAACCATCAACCAGCAGATGGCTCTCTGTTACCATGAAGTTTAGCAGTCACTTCATCTGTTAGAATTCTTAGGTGTTTTGTACATCAGGCCTCCTTGCCCCACTTCTACCTCTTAGGTACCCATGGCAATCAAACACTTTAAGGAACATGTCCTTTGAGTTTTACTTGGTTTTAAATTTCCTGGATGACCGTGAAGAACAATATTCTCAAGATTTCTGAGATTTGGGTTGGGGACCAAAATAATGACTTCTGATGATCTTTTCTACCCTACACTTCTATTCTATGACCTGTTTTACTAAGGTTTTCATTAACATTAAAAAGACAGGATACAGGAAAAAATAGGATGGAATATTAGACTGAAAGGAGTTAACAGTCTAGTAGATATGGCTACAAGCAACCAACCATTCATCCACAGGTCCTGATCTTGAAGGGACATGCTTACTTTGGAGTTGTTATTAGCTACTATAGTGAAATTTGAAAGATGATTAAAAATTTCCCTTTTTTCAAATTGTGTTAACTCCCCAAGGTAAATTTGGCTAGCAATGCATATTCCTCCCCAAAATAAGATTGGTTTAAAATTAGAAAAATATTTGCATTAGATTTTCAAGGTCCTGTGGTGCAATTCCTTGGATGATGAGGAAAATATTTTCCTTGTTTTGAATTCTTATTTTCTTTGGATTAATACCCAGTGAAGATTATTTACTTAACAACAAAAGTATTTTGAGAATTTCCTTTGCATTAGGTACAATGTTGGGCATTTTTTGTCCCTAGAGTGTCAGCTTCATGAGGTCAGGTATTTGTCGCTTGTATTCACTTCCAAGTCCTTGAGAAGAGCGTCTGATATGTAAAGGCTGCTCTGTATTTGTTAGATGGTTGGAGGGATGGATTAATGGGGTACAAAAATATAATGGGATGGAGTATTGGACTGAAAGAAGTTAACAGTCTATAAATATGGCTACAAATATTCATACGCTCATAGAACATGAGCTTCAAGGAGGAATGTTACTTTGGGGTTGTTATTAGGAACTGCACTGATGCTTGAAAGGGAATGAAAAACTTCCCTTCCTAGGTTGTGTCCATTCCCCCAACTCAACCAGGTCTGGAAATCTTTATTCCTATATCCAGTCTACTCACCAGTCCTTGTGGAATTTCCCTTTGAATCAGTATGTTAATTGTCCCTTTCTCTGTGTTCCCTGTTGTCCTTTCCTTTGTCCAGATCCCCATTGCTGCCCACCTACATCACTGTACAGCCTTTGGCCTGCCTCCCCACTGCAGCCTCTCTTCCGCGTAATCCAGTCTGCATCTTGTTGCCAGACTTTGTCTCTAAGGAATTTATGTCGAAGAATCTATTTCTGATTGAAATTTGAGCCTCTGTGCATCTTTATATTCACAGAACAAAACTACACAAAAAGTTTTGAAAAAGGAATTGCCCTTTCATACCATAGTAGCATTTTCACATCTATAGGCAAGTCTAGTTACGAAACTTTGCAGACCCAATGCAATTCACTGACACCCTAGAAATAGCTTTGCTAGTCCTAACTGCAAACCTCCTTTGTGGTCTGTGAATACTCAAACACTGATATTTTTTCCAGACAAAACAAACATTTTGTATAGTCACTGTGACATCTTTTTGAAAAGCTATTTCTTGGAATTCACTGCCTTTTCAATTCTGTATTCAGTTGATAAGAACGCCCTCCCTATGAACTCTAACAAGCTTCAACTTCATTTGTCAACAGAAAGATGGATTATCTGTGCCCCCATAGTATTATAATTTAATAACATACGCAATTTTCTTTTGGGGAAGAAAATGAAATCTTTTTTTTGTCCTTAGAAAGTGACCATGAAACCTTGTGGTAAGATCTATGTAAGACAGATACTAACATATCTATTAATTTTGGCCTTAATCTGATAAATTCCTTTTATTAGGTAAGTTCCACCTTGAAAGAACTTGGATAAAAATGATATATTTTAAAAAGATGGGAGCCAGGCACTGTGGTGCAGACCTATAGTCCCAGCCACTTGGGGAAGCTGAGACAGGAGGATCACTTGAGCCCAGCAGTCTAAGGCAAAGACTCGGGGGTATGGTTCAGGGGTAGAGCACTTGCCTAGCATGTGTGAGGCCTGGAGTTACTTCCAGCAATGAAGAAAAAAAAAAAAAAATCGAGTCCATCCTAAACTTAGCAACATAGGAATTAGCATTTCCTTTCTTTAACTTACTTTGCAAAGGAGAAATGCTCCTTGCTTGTCATTCCAAAAGTGAGGTTGAGAATACAATGTGTTTAACTGACAGAGTTCCCTTTCAAGAAATTCTCTCCATCTGCTTGAACAGTATCAGTCTTGGCTGCTAAAATTTTGAAGGCAGGTAGCAGTTGATAAGTAGGATTTCTTTTTTATTCTCTCAAAATGAAAATGTGAAATATTTCCCCCATTTTGTCTTCTTTAGCTTGAAGCCCTCAGTGCCCTTAGTGGTTTTCCCAGTTCTGTTTTGTAAACATTTCTGAATGCTGCCTCTCTGGCATATTCTGAGGCTGGTTTTTTTGTTTTTTGTTTTTTTGGTACAGGGGATATAAACATGACTGTCATGTGGCCTCTTTCCTCACAGAGCTCATAATTTAGGAAGGGAGACAGATGAGTAAATAACTAACTACAATCCTGCTTGATAAATGCCACGTTAGAGGTTGTGAGCAAAGTGCCATGGGAGCACCAGCGAGTGATTGATTCGAGGGAAGGGGGATGGGATAGGGATCAGGAAGGACTAAGCAGCAGAAGTGACATTTGAGTTGAGCCTTAGGGGATGAATAGAATTTTGCCAGATGGACAAAGAAATGGGGGTGGGGACACTTCAGACTCATACAAAAACATGAGAGCGTGAAAGTTTGTGCCTTTGTCTGAGTGGTTGAGCTGTGTGTAGGGCTGAAGGAGAATCAGGGTGTGGAAGTGGGGATGTTGGAAGATGATATTGCAGATCACCAGGGCCATCTTGTTACACTCACACTTGACCTGTAGCTTCTGGGGAGTCACAGAAGTTTTGAAATATAGAAATGATATGGTGAGATATTTGTTTTTCGAAAGATAATTCTGGTAGCAGAGTATAAGATGATTTGGGGAGTGTGACTGGGAACATGGAGACCAATCAGAAGACCATCACCATAGTCCACATGACAGATGATGAGGGTCTGAGCTGAGGCTGTACCACAGGGGATGGAAATGAGCACATGGACTTGAGGACCACCTCTGAGGGAGGCCTTGGCCATTGATGAAATGCGGGAGAGAGGAGACAAAAATCATGGTTTGAATGACTTGCTGGACCAAAATAGAGAGCCCAGGAGAAGTAAAGTTTTCAGGGTGAAAGTAATGAATTTGACTTTGGATATGTTGAGTTTGGAGAGGAATACCAGTTGGAGATTCTTAAATGAAAAGGCACAAATGCTGATACAGTACCTATAGGAGAATATCATGGGTAGAGATTAGTTGGGAAGACTTTAACACAGTGATTTTCAATCAGGGTAAGAGTTGGAGGATATACCTTGCCCGAATTTTTATATGTGGAGCTTCTTTTTAACTATGCATGTGCCATTTCTTCCCTTACCCCCAGATTCTAATGCAGCTCTGCTTGGGGCCACTGTATGTAGAATTGTACTGAATAATAGGCATCATCTCAAATGTTGAGTCTAAAAGGTAATATAAAGAAAATAAAGTATTCTGCATATAAAATGCCTATAATCTTAATACCATATTAGTATTTAGCTTTTATTAGTAAAGGCACACATATTGTAGATTTCCTGGCAGGTTTGAGACATCAGCAAAACTAAAACATTAAAACAGAGAGGAGGGAAGAGAGGGGGAGATGAGAAATCAGCTTTGGAAATTAGATAACTTCAGGAAATCTTTCCTATATGTCTGTTGGTGATGTGTATTTAATAGTAATATTAAATTGTACCTTTGTTATCACTTTTACTCTCTTAAAAGGTGTTTAAAATATACACACACATTGCTGAAATCCTAACTTGTCATTTTTTGAGGTTACTAAAAGAAATTGTACATTTTTTCCCTTTTAATATTAATTTGTGTGTGTGTGTGTGTGTGTGTGTGTCCGCCCGCTCTAGGGATTGAACTCATAGCCTCACTCATACTAAGTGTGTACTCTATCACTGGGCTATACCTCCAGTCCTTTTGTATTAATTTTTAAAAGTATGTGTTATCACAAGGACCAACAGAAGGACATTCCAGCAATAACTTTAGAGAAGCAGTATCAACCAGTTGCAATATGTTCATTTAAATGGATGCTCATAGCTGGTCATTGATGCACTTCTGAGATTACATGCCTGTGATCCATGTGTTAGAATGAGCTGTGTACAGAATCCCACGTGATTCCTGTTTTGACAAAAGCTGGCACTTGCAAGATAGTTTAAGGGTTTAGTGGGGTATGCTTTGATTGCAAATTTACTTCTTTCCTTGCTTTTTCTTCAAAACTAGGTGGAATTGGATAATTATTATATGGAATAAATCTGAAATCTTGACATCTTGGATTCTTGGGGGCCACTCATGTGAAGTAAGGCTTTAAAGAACACATCTGTCTTTTAGATAAAGAGAAAGTGTTTGACATGCTAATCATAGTACACCTGAATAAGAGAGACTAGGTATATGCTTAAAATCTTCGTCTAAGGATTTCAAAGATATTTTCCCCATTTGGCCTGGGTTTGTTTCTTGATACATATTATGTTCTTTGATTGGATTTAAAGTGCTAAAATAAAAATGAAATTAATATAGTTTTTGGCATTTAAAAGTTTTAGTGCCTCCTGTGTGTATACTGCAATTATTGGTATAATGGTAGGTTACTTTCTTGAATGATTATTACTTTCTAAGCACTATGTTAAGAACTTTGCACACATTTTGCACATTGTCCTCCCACCCTGCCTTTGCCACACACACAAGCTAGAACGAGAGTCTGCACTTTGTAAGGCAGAGACTTTGGTCTGGTTTGCCAGTAGTTGTTTTCTCTGTTGACTAGAACACTGCCTACCACATAAATAAATACTAAGCAAAAAAATAAAATTTTTTTTTTGTTCTGGGGATTGAACCCAGGGGCACTTAACCACTGAGCCACATCCCCAGCACTGCTGCCCCCTGCCCTCCTTTTAATATTTTATTTAGAGACAGGGTCTCACTAAGTTGCTTAGGGCCTTGCCAAGTTACTGAGACTGGCTTCAAACTCGAAATCCTCCTGCCTCAGCCTCCTGAGCTGTGGGGATTACTGCACCTACCTGCTGCGAATGTTTTTTTGAATAAACAAATTATTTAATCCTCCCAGCACTCGTGCAGGTGGATTTAACTGTCCAAGTATTGCTGGTAAGTGACGTACTGTTGGCTGTTCACTCCATAACGGGAAACAGGGTACAGAGGAGTGAAGGATGATTTTCCTTTTTCTTTTTCTGCCAAGGCTTATCCATATAAAAGGTTAAGCAGTAGGGTATCAGTTATTTCTAGACAATACAAGAGATGCCATCAGGGCTACAAGAATGAGCAATGATAGAGAAGTGAGTGAATGTACATCAATTGATGGAGCAGTGCCTGCACATGGCAGATGCTTAGTCGTGTTGACTGCTGTTGTTCCTCTGTTCTGCAATGTTGCTGTCATCACCAATGCTTTCGGATCCAATAAACTGGGCTGAGGCAGAGATTGGTCATTTCCTGTTCCTGTATGAGACCAATGTGTCTGGTGCAAACGGGGCATGTGGGTTACTAGAGGGAGTGACGATTAAGATTAATAACTTGAACTGTGTTGATTATGTTATGAATGCCACATTATAATCATAAAATTGGGTTTAAATGCATGCATTTCTGTCTGTAAGCAACTAAGTACCCCTTTATGGGAAATTATATTGTCTTTTTAATGTCTTTTTAATTTATTGTCTTTTTTATTATTTCTCAACCAGATATAATCACAACATTGTGTCTGGTTGAGAAATAATATTTGTACCTTTGGTATCACCATCGCCTGTGAGAAACTTTGTCCTAGTAGGAAGATTACTTCTAATTGGCCTTGTTGCTGAAGTTAAGAACTTCATCTGTCAGCCTCTTCTGTTATTATTGAGTCAAATGTATCTTGGAGGATCATACGAGTATTCTGTTCTCCCATCATCTCTTTAACAGGCTACAATTCCCTGGGGACCAGGTTTGAACCTTATTCATCCTTGTAACTCTTATAGCCCTAAACACAGTTCTTGGAATAAACTAAGGGTGCAATAAATCGTGCAAATTGTATTTTCAAAGCATTTGAGGCTGGCCACCCCTGCACTTGTGAGAGGAATTTGCATCTGAGCTATATTTTTTGAGATGTGTAATGCATTTAATGTGGTTCTTAGGTCCAGCCTGATGAGTGAAGAGGCTAAGCGAGGAGCACCCAACCCTTGGCTCTTTGAGGAGCCAGAGGAGACCAGAGGCTTGGGTTTTGATGAAATCCGGCAACAGCAGCAGAAAATCATCCAAGGTACTAAATACTCAAGGATTGTGGGCTCAGAAACCTTGCCCAGTTTTTGACTGTGGCCTTGAATGTTCCTTATTCCCACTGAAAATTGGAGTGAAACTGTTGGTCCTCTACAGCTCTTGGCATTTTTGTGCCTTGGGATACCTGAAGAGTGGACAGCTGCTATCACCTGTCTTAGTAGCTGAAGGAAGCAGTGATCTTCCACTGGGCAAGAACAGGTCTGAATCTGTTAAGTCCAGGGGGCCTTGGTGCATATGCTCTTGGCTATTCTCCTAAAACAGGACTCCACCTTTTCTTTTTTCTTTTTCCCATATTTTTTTAGCTGTTGATAGACCTTTATTTAATTTATTTTTATGTGGTGCTGAGAATTGAACCAGTGCCTCACACATGCTAAGCAAGCACTCCACCACTGAGCTCTAAAACCCCAGCCCAGGGCTCTACCTTTTTCGTCTGTAAAATAAATCAGTTGACTGTCACCTTCAAGTTCATCTTGCTCATTAGCTATTAAACCTGACAATTATTTTGTAACTTCTATTTTTTAAATTTCAAAAGTAATGGAAACTTGCTTTACAAAATTCAACCTCTATAGGGACAGATAAGATGAAAAGCTGTTTCTTCTTCAATCTCTAACCATAAATGGATCAATATGTATTTCCTCCGACTTTGCATATACATGCATATATTCAGTATAAACACACATACAGATGGTGTCATGAGGTACATAGCTGTCTTTTAGGTGTTATTTCATAGGTTTATTTTTCTTACTAATGTGTTATGGACATTTTTTTCATGTCAGCATGTACAGATATATTATTTTAATTCTTTTTAAAGAACAGCTTTATTGAGGAATATTTGACATTATCATAACTAGCTCATATTTGAATCACATGATTTGATAAGCTTTGACATATGTATACTCATATGAAACCATCACTACAATCAAAATAATGAGCATAATCATTACTTCCTGAAGTTTTCTTCATGTCTCTTTAAAATTCTTCCTATTACCCCTCCCCCCATCCCTAGACAGCTGCTGATCTGCTTTCTGTCACTTTAAATTATTTTCTGTTTTCTATAATTTTACCTAAGTAGAATGATACAGTATGTGCTCTTTTGGGAGGGAAGGGGATCTGGCTTTTACTAGGCATAGTTATTTTAAAATTCATCTGTATTGTTGTATATATCACTATTTCATACTTCTGTTGTTAAATGGTATCCCATTATTCAAATTTACCACAATCTGTGTAACTATTCACTTACTGATGGATATTTGGGTGGTTCTGTGTTGGGCTGTTACAAGTACAGCTGCTGTGTTCATTTATGTGTCAATCTTATGTGGATATAGTGTGTGTTGTGTGTGTGTGTGTGTGTGTGTTTTACTGGGAATTGAATCTAGGTGCGCTCTACCGCAGCCCTTTTTATTTTTTGAGACAAATTCTCTGTAAGTTGCTGATGTTAGCCTCAAACTTGCTCCCAACCTCAGCTCCACAAGTTGCTGGGATTATGGGCCTGTGCTACCTCACCTGGCTACATTTTTATTTTTCTTAGGTAAATACCTGTAAGTGGAATAACTGAGTCATGTAGTAGGGGTATGTTTAACTTTTATTTGTATACGTGGTACTGGGGATTGAACTCAGGGCCTTGCACATGCTAGGCAAGTGCTTTACCATTGAGTAACTCCAGCCCTTTGACTATTTTTTTTTAATTTGTAATAGATAAATAAAATTTGTATATGATGTTTTGAAAATATGAATACATTGTGGAATGACTAAATAAAGCTAACATAAACATTATCTTACATATTTATTTGTAGTGAAAATACTTCAGGTATACTCTTTAAGCAATTTTAAAGTTAGTCACCATGATTTACCATAGAGCCTTTCTTTCTTTCTTTTTTTTTTTTTTTTTTTAAGGTACTGGGGGTTGAACCCAGGGCTTTGCATACTAAGCTACATCCCCAGCCCATTTTTAGTTTATTTTGAGACAGGGTCTTGCTGAACTGGCCTTGAACTTCATCCTGGATTTGAACTTGCAATCTTCCTGCCTAAGCCTCTAAACCTGGCACAATAGAGCTTTTAAACTTATTTGAAACTAACTGAAATTTGTGTCCTTTGACCAACATCTCTCTAATCCCCCCAATCTTCCTCTATCACCTAGGTCCTGGTAACCACATTCTTCAATTGATTCTGTGAGTTTAATTTTTTTAGGTTCTGCATATTAATGAGATTATTCAGCATTTGCCTTTCTGTGTCTGTCTTGTTTCACTTAACATAATGTCTTCTAGGTTCATCCATGTTGTCACAAATTACAGGATTTCCTTTTTATGGCTAAATAGTATTCCATTACTTATATATACCACATTTTTTTCTATACCTGTTAACTACTTTTTAAAATTTTTTTATTTTTAAGTATTTTTTATTTGTTCTAATTATTTATACATGACAGTAGAATGCATTTTGACACATCATACATAAATGAAGTATAACTTCTCATTTGTCTGGTTATACCTGGTACACAGGTCATGTAATCATATATGCATATAGTGTAATAATGTCAGATTCATTCTATCATTCCTACCCCCACACCCTCTCTCCTCTCTTCACTCCCCTCTGTAGTCCAAAATACCTCTATTCCCTGCCTCTCCGTTGTGAATTAGCATCTGCATATCAGAGAAAATATTCAGCCTTTGGTTCTTTGGGATTGGATTTATTTTGCTTAGCATAATATTTTCCAGTTCCATCCATTTACTGGCAAATGCCATAATTTCATTCTTCTTTAAGGCTGAGTAATATTCCATTTTGTACACAAACTACAGTTTCTTTATCCTTTCATCTGTTGATAGGCCCCTAGGTTGATATCTATGACAGGCCCATAGTTTAACTATTGTGAATTGAGCTCCTATCAGCATTGATGTGGCTGCGTCACTGTAGCATGCTGATTTTAAGTCCTTTGGGTATAAAACGAGGAGGAGGATAGCTGGGTCAAATGGTGGGTCCATTCTAAGTTTTCTTAGGAATTTCCATTCTGCTTTCCATAGTGGTTGCACCAATTTGCAGTCCCACCAGCAATGTATGAGTGTACCTTTTCCCCACGTCCTCTCAAACATTTATTTTTGCTTGTATTCTTTGTGATTGCCATTCTGATTGGAGTGAGATGGAATCTCAGTGTAGTTTTGATTTCAATTTTTCTAATTGCTAGAAATGTTGAACATTTTTTCATATATTTGTTGATTGTATATCTTCTGTGAAGTGTCTGTTCAGTTCCTTTGCCCATTTATTGATTGGATTGTTTGTTTTTTTGGTGTTAAATTTTTTGAGTTCTTCATATATTCTGGAGATTAATGCTCTATCTGAGGTGCTTGTGGTAAAGATTTTTTCCCATTCTGTAGACTCTCTCTTCATGTTATTGTTTCCTTTGCTGTGAAGAAACTTTTTAGTTTGGATCCATTCCATTTATTGATTCTTGATTTTATTTCTTGCACTTTAGGGACCTTGTTAAGGAAGTCAGGTCCAAAGCTGACATGATGAAGGTTCGGGCCTACTTTTTCTTCTTTAGGTGCAGAGTCTCTGTTTTAGTGCCTAAAGTCTTTGATCTGCTTTGAGTTGATTTTTGTGCAGGTGAAATGTAGGGGTTTAGTTTCATTTTGCTACATATGAATTTCCAGTTTTCCCAGCACCATTTGTTGAAGAGACTATCTTTTCTCCGGTGTATGTTTTTGGGGTCTTTGTCTAGCGTGAGATGCCTGTACTTAGTGGATTTGTCTCTGTATCTTCTATTCTGTACCATTGGCCTCTAGATCTGTTTTGGTGCCAGTACCATTACTGTTTTTGTCACTATGGCCCTGTAGTATAATTTAAGGTCTGGTATTGTGATACTTCCTCTTCATTTTTCTTGCTAAGGATTGCTTTGGCTATTCTGGGTCTCTTATTTTTCCAAATGAATTTCATGATTGCCTTTTCTATTTTTATGAAGAATACCATTGATATTTTAATAGGAATTGCATTAAATCTGTTACACTACATTTTTAAAATCCATTCATCCACTGATGGGCACTTAAATTGATTTTTTAAAAACATCTTGACTATTGGAAGTAATGCTACAGTGAACATGGGAATTGACACCTTACCATGAGTCTCCCAATCCATGATATATATTTAATTCTAAATAAATGTGTTTATCCTTCAGTTTGTTCCAAAAGTGCTTTCTAGTTTTCACTATACACATCTTGTACGTCTTTTATGAGCTTCATCCCTAAGTATTTCATATTTTTATTCTGTTATTAATAGCATTTTAAAAAATGTTTAGTGCCTGTTGCTCATATATAAGGATTGATTTTTTTAAAAAATATTGTTTTTGAATCAAACAACCTTCCAAAAATCACTAGTTTGTTCTAACAGTTTACTTGTTGAGAGTGTAGGATTCTACACAAATGATTATGTATGTTAATAAAGACGGTTTTGTTCATTTCCGTCTGGTTACCTTTCATTTATTTTTCTTGCCTTATTGACTTGCTACAACCTGTGGTGTAGTGCTGAATAGAAATGGTGAGAGCAGACATCCTTGCCTTGTTGCTGATCTTACTGGGAGAAGCATTCACTTGGATGCCATCTATTGTGACATTTTTCTTTGTTCAGTACTAGATATTTTTTAATTTGTAGAAATATTCTTGAATTTCTGTGGGATGCTATGGAGTTACTTGGGTCTTGCTTTATAAAACAGACCAGTGAGGTGTTATTTATGCAGTAGGAGTCAACAAACCATGATCTATGGACCAGATCTGGCCTAGTGTCTGTTTTTGAATGTTCTGCAAGTTGAAAATGGCTTATAATCAACAGGAGAGCATTTTGTGACTTGTAAAAATTATATGAAATCCAAAATTTAGTGTGCATAAATGCAAGGGTTTTTCTAGTTGTAGTTGAACATAATACTTTTATTTTAAATATTTTTACGTGGTGCTGAGGATTGAACCCAGTGCCTCATAGGTGCCAGGCAGGCGTTCTACCACTGAATCACAACCCTAGCCACATAAATATAGTTTTATGGGGGTCCAACCATGCTCATTCATTTATACATTATCTATAGATGCTTTCCTGCTTACAGTGGCAGAGTTTAGTAATTGCTCAAGGATCCTATGAACCACAAAGCCTAAAATACTTACTATCTGCTAACTCTAGTCTAGAGGTAGTTTATCCCACTAATGAGCCAAAATCATTCTGTGAATTCTACGTGATGCTCCATGAATACTGAAAACTTGGTTGGTGGGAATAGGTACCGTGTCAGATCTGGTTGAGCCCATTTACTGTTTGGAGTTATTCTTTTCCCCAGCTTTGGATCATTCCCTCATTGCTCATGCAACACTCAGCTGAAGACTCACTGTGGATGCAGTGCAGGTCTAGAGCTCTCCCATGCAGATCTGTCCTTTATGATAGTACCCTACATGCTTGAACCACTTTGATCTATTTGGACTCTTTCAACTCAAGTCTGCCAGCTTCCACCTGGGCTTCCCCAACCCCCTACGATAGCTGGGAGCTCTCACAAGGCAATAATCAGGGGCAGCCTTGGAGTTCATCTTATTTGTTTCCCATTGCTTGGGGATCACTGCTCTTTGTTTCCTGACATGTGCGTTTTGAAACTTGTATATTTTGCCTGTTCCCCCCCACCCCGCCCCCTTCCCAGTTATTTCAGGCCAAAAGAAAATCTGGTCCCTGTCAGTCCATCTTAGCCAGAAGCAGAAGTCTAATTCTATTTTGAACTCCCTTTTACAGTGAAATTGTATAGTAAATGAAACAAAGCAACTCTCTTGGGTCTTCACCATTACTGTATTTGAAGAAAGTTAAAAACATGAAAAGCAACACAACTTTACACCTCGCACAATGATTCTTGTACAGCACATTTTTCTTTAGGATTTACAGGTCCTGAAAGGAATGCCCTCTTGCTGATTTTTATAGATCAATCTTTCTTTTATCTTTTTATTTATTATTTTTGTTTGGTACTGGGTATTGAACCCAGGGGCACTTTACCCCTGAGCTACATCCCCAGGTCTTTTTATTTTTTATTTTGGAACAGGGCCTCAATAAGTTGCTGGGGCTGACCTCTAACTTGAGATCCTCCTGCCTCTGCCTCACCTCAACCTCCTGAGTCACTGGGATTACAGGTGTGTGCGCTCTGATGAATTTTTCTGGCATTGTTACTTTTGCCAAGAAAAGCTGTTTTCTGTTAGGGACAGTATCTGTGTCACTGAGAAGGGACTGCATTCAGGGACTGCTGCCAGTTGGATATGAGAGAATGCCCCTGTCAAGTTTTAGTCATGGAGTCTCGAGAACAGAGCACATCTATATTGAGTTTCTCACTCTTTGCTGGCCTCTGGGGTTTGGGAACAGGAGGATGATGTGGAGGGGAGGGATGTGGCATATTTTAACTCAGTTTTTTTTTCCTTTTCTTACCTTTGTGTTTTGAAATGCTGTATCCCTTGTTGCTTTGCTATTTTTCAGGGATAAACACAAACATGGAAGTAATCTTTATACAAAACCGTTACTAGCCTTTTCTCTGCCTCAGGAATCTTGATGATGTGCTGAGGTTGCTGTGGTTTTGCCTCATCACCACGTCCTGCATTAGATAAAAATAAAAGCCAAGAAAGGTCATTTCTGACTTCCTTTTTGTCCATGGAATCCATTAGCCCTTTTTTGTCCTTTTTTTCGTGTGTGGTGCTGGGGATCAGGCCCAGGGTTTTGTACATGTTAGGCAAATGCTTCTACCACTGAGCTATATCCTTGGCCCTTTTTATTTTTATTTAGAGACATGGTCTGACTAAGTTGCTGAGACTGGCCTTGAACTTGAAATCCATCTGCCTCAGTTTCTCAAGGAGCTGGAATTACAGGCAAGCACCACCATGCCCAGCCAGTTAGTTAGCTTTTCTGTGCGTCCCTTGATCCTTCAAAACGCTTTGAAAACCATACAAAAATGACAATTTATTGGTAGAATTTAAACTTCAGGGCAATGAATGCCTTCCTTGCCTAATCTGGAAGCTAGGCCTCCTTGGAACCAGTTGGCTTATCTTGGCTTCTATGTTTTTTTAAGCTGAAACTTGAGGCATAAATGGGTATTAGGGAAAGGTGGCTGTGGTGGTGGCAATGACTTGGTCACCTAAAACATCCCTGAAATGGAGCAAAGGAAGGAAACTGGGTTTAGCTAGGCTCTTGTCCCTGAGTTGGAAGAGGTGTGAGGTGCCCCACTTTTGCTCAGGAGGTCTCTGTTGATGGGGTCTCCTAATTAGCACAATAGAGTCTTGTTATTCTGTAGATGTTCTTTCTAGATTTGAGCAGAAAGTTGCATATTTATTCTAGATTTCTGTGTTCTTAGGTCTCCAAATATTTTTATGTGAAATGAGGGGAAGGTGGCTAGCCAGACTCCATTTTATGCTGAGGAATCTTAAGTTACTAATCTTTGAACCCTTACAGTCACAACTTTACAATTTTCTTGGAAGATGTCTGTTCTTGTAGCTGTCCCATAGATTAGAAGGACCTCTTTCCTAGGATCTTAAAACTAAAACAAAAATTAAATCATCTATTCTTAGGACTTGTTCTAAAGGTCTTCCTGAAATTGTCATTGACTCCTTTATCTAGCTTGATCCAATCTTTCCTTTCTTTGTCCTTTTTGTCTGGGGAGAGCTGCTTACGTGTTAAATGTGAGAAGTTCCATTAGGACTCTCTGGACACTGGATGACAGAACATCAGTTGCTTTTTCTGCTATACTACTTTCAGGTCTATCTAGTATTGGCCAGAGCCTTTCCATCTAGCAGAGACTGTATTTTTTTTTTTCTTCTGTAAACCTGGAGAGCCCTCTGTTGTCATTGATTGATTGAAACAGCAAGCGTTGCCTGTCTAAGTCCTTGGGTGAAACTAGTAGTGCCACCAGCTGGGCTTGCATGGGTGGCAAGGACAGGAAAAGAAACATTCTCAGTCCTTGGGGTTCTTGTCATGTGCTCTGATAGGGGACTATAGTTGTAGCTCTTAGGAATGTCCCTTTGTGACTTCCCAACAACTTCAAGAAAGTATAGGGTCAGCACTCCAGTATATAGGCACAGGCAAGGACTTCCTCAAAAGGACACCTAAAGCTCAGGAAATAATACCAATAATTAATAAATGGATTGCATCAAATTAAAAGCTTCTGCACAGCAAAGGAAATAAATAAGAATGCAAAGAGAAACCTACAGAATGGGAGAAAAATCTATGTTAGCTACTCTTCTGACAGAGAATTGATATCTAGAATATATAAATTCAAAAAACTGAATACCAAAAAACCCCAGTTAATAAAGGAGCAAATGAACTAAACAGACACTTCTTAAAAGAAGAAATACAAATGACCAACAAATATACAAAAAAAAAAGCTCAATTAGCAATTGGGGAAATGCAAATCACAACTGCACTGAGATTTCATCTCACTCCAGTTAAAAATGGCAGCCATCAGGAATACAAACATTAATAAATGCTGGACAGGGTGTGGAGAAAAAGGAACACTTCAGCACTGTTGGTGGGATTGTAAATTAATGCAAGGACTGTGGAAATCAGTATGGAGGCTCATTAAAAAAGTAGACATGAAACCACCATATGACCCAGCTATACCATTCCTGGTATTTACACTGAAGAATTAAAGTCATCATACTATAGTGATACATGCATGCCCATGTTTATATCAGCACGATTCATAATAGCCAAACTATGAAACCAGTTCAGGTGTTTGTCAATGTATGAATGAATAAATAAAATGTGCTTTTGTGTACCCAATGCAGTTTTACAGCCATAAAGAAGAATGAAATTATGTCATTTTCAGGAAAATGGATGTAACTTGAGAACATTATGTTAAGAAAAATGAAACTAAACTTAGAAAGTCAAGGGTCATATGTTTTTCTCTCATATATGGAAGATAGGAAAAAGGAAAAGAAAGGTGGGGACTGTAGACTTCATGAAAATAGAAGGGAGATCAATAGTGTAGAGGGGAGGGACCAGAGGAAAGACAGAGGGAGGGAAAGGAGAAGTGCTGGGAACAAAATTGACCAAAGTCTATTGTAATATCTTGTGTATGTACCAGTATGTAATAATGAATTCCACTATTATGTATAATGATAATGTATCAGTGAATTCATGGGACAATTGGATAAAAACAGAAACAAATTTTACTTGTTAAAAATGGATAATTTCTTGTTGTGGAAAATTTCAAACCTGAAAGTAGAGTAAGATAATGACTCCATTTGCCCCTCACACTGCTTCAGCAGTTACACTCCATAAACAATCTGGCATCATTTATATGTCTACCCACCTACCCATCCCCTGGATTATTTTTGAAAGAAATCTAGGACTTATTATTTTGTTGGTGAATATTTCAGAATACCTCTGTTTAAAATAAAAGGACTGTCTTTGTTTAAAAAAAAAATTGTTCCTAGGTAATTATCAATTTGGTAATACCAAATTAATAATTTCTTAAAATAATCAAATACCCAGTCAGTGTTCAAATTTCCTTGATTGTCCTGTGATGATTTCTTTTATATTGCTTTTAAACTGTTCAGTGTGGTCTATACATTGCAATCAGTTGATATGTCCCCTAAGTTTCTTTAATAAAAAGGTTTCTTTTCCAACTCTCCCTTTTTTCTCCAAAGTTCTAAACGGGGTCATCTGTCCTATAGTTCCCACTGTCTAGATTTCACTGTTTGAATCCCGTTTTGTTGAGCATAGTCTTCTCTCCCATATATTTTCTGTAAATTGGTGGTTAGATTTAGTGAGTTGATCAGAATCAGGTTTGTTATTTTTGGTAAGAATACATTCTGATGATTATCCTTTTGTTTTTAACCTGCAGTCACCAGATTGTCTTCCAACAATTACATGACATTCATTTAGAGAATGGTTTTCCTGAATGTCTAAAGATAGGAAGTATCCACACACACCATTGCTCCAAAGGGATTTTCAGAAAATGATTGTATTAAGTTTTCTGTTGTTGCTGTAATAAATTAGCACTCGCTTAGTGACTTAAAACACATATTTAATATTGTGCAGTTCTGTAGGTCAGAAGTTCACAAGATCTGCATTCCTTTCTAGTGGCTCCAGGGGAGAACCCATTCCCTTGTTTGTTCCTGCTTTTAGAGGCCACCCATATCCCTTGTCTCAAGGTACCCTTCTTCCTTCTTCAAAGCCAGCAATTGCATCTCTCTGACCCTTCTTCTTATGTCCCTATGATAGCAACTGGGAAGGTTCTCTGCTTTTCAGGACTCATTATTATACTGGGTCCACCTAGTTAATTAACACTAGTCTCCCTTCTCACCCCTGTTGACCTAAATCGCATCTGCAAAGTTCCTTTTGCCAGGGAAGGTAATATATATTCACAGATTCCAGGGATTAGGACATAGACATCTTTGAGCAGGAGCCATTATTCTTCCTTCCACAATGATCATACATCTTTTAAAATTTATACCATTGCAAACCTGAAGGTTTTGTGGTCTGTTATCAATGATCTATTATGATGCCATATTTCTTGAGTTATGTGAAAGAGTAGGCAGGTTATGGAAGTGAACTGTAATTATGACATCATCATAATTTTGCTGGCTGCAATAGACTATTTGCATGGTTCATGGTTATTTGTACTTTTATGGGTGGTAGCATTTTGATTATTATCCCTATGTGGCCATACCACCTACCCTTAGAAATGCTTCTTTACAACTTGGAGAAGCTCAGGTCATTGAGCTTCACAGTGACCCACACAGAGTCTCCATGTTCAAGATCTTCAGTGTCTTTAGGGAATGTCATTTCAGTGTCATTAGGGAATGAAATTTTATTATAGTGCTTATACATGTGGAGGAGATGCTGATGTCCTAGAGAAATTACTTGATTGGAGCAGCATTTTTAGTCCTCTTTCTGTTGTGCATCAGAAACAGAAAGATGGCTTTTAGGTAGTTGTTAGACAATAAGTTTGAGAGAAAAGAATAATGTAGCTATTTTTCATTCATACTGTGTGTCTCTATTAGATAAAACAACTTAGGACTTTGATGATTCTTAACATAATTGACAGCAGTAGAGGAATCTCCTCTTATTAAATTGTTTTACCTTTCAATTCACATTGACAATTTACCTTCACTCCTCTGTATAGATTATTCTGTGGATGCATGTAGAACTTTACTGTAGCATCAGACATCCGTTAACAGTGTTTGGTTGATGATAGATTTCTCTTGGAGGCCATCCAAGAGGTTGTTTCTAAAGACCAAAAGAATCTCATTATAAAGTGATTTTGCTATAAAATGGTCCCTTGGAATGGTCCCTAGAGATAGCAGATCATTTATAGTTAAAAAGAAAAAAATACACAGTGTCAAAAAATGTCACTAAGGAATCCTTACCTCACACCTTTAGTTAAAATAAGTTCCAGATGAATCAAAGAACTAAGTGTGATGATTCAATTCCAGTAAAAGCCTTTGAAAGAATATAAGAAGATGTTAATGTGATCTTGAGCAGGATGACCTTTGTGATTTCTGCTTTCATTGATGTACCTTCATATGAAATGGTCATTTAAAAAGCCCATAAACAAATGAAGTCACAAATGGCATAATCTGCCTTCGTCTGGCATATTGTTTGGGTGAAAAGAATCAGTAGACTCAGCTTCAGAGGGTTCTTTCCAATGTACCTGAAAATAAAGGAAAAAAAGATTGTGGCGCCTACCTTGTTTATTTAAAAGAAAAAAAATTCAATATTTAAGGAAATTATCTTGAATAACTTGAGTTTAACTTTCTTTTCTCTTTAAAATTTTAAAAATCAGAAAAGTAATTCATTTTCATTTTTTAAAAGAATGCTATTCTACTATACCTTGTTTTATATCCTGCTTTTATCCTTAATAACATGAATTTCAGTATCAAAATACACACAAACAGCGTGATTTTTAATGGCTGTGTGGTGTTTTGCTAACAGTATATGCTATAAAATTTTATTTTCTGGATACGCTGTAAAATTTTAAACAAATCCCTGTAGTTTGGACATTTCGATAATTTCTAATTTCTTACTCTTAAGAATGTCATTGGGTCCAATCAGGAGAGAGAAATTTGACACAGAAAGTTTAATATAATAGAATTTTAACTACAACAGGGGATTAGAGTTATGAGAGATTAGCTAGCAAGAAATTAAGGGCACTCCTAAAGAATTCAGAAATATCAGTTATGAGGTAAAGTCCCTAATCTCAGGCTGAGACTGTCAGGGAAGATAGCCAAGTCCCCAGGACCAAGCAGAGGCTCAGCTGAGGGTCACTGGATTTCAGAGGCGTTGAAGTGGTGCTGCCCTCTAGCTAGGGTGTCAAGGAAAAGTGTTCATTGTGATATATCTCATTGGAGGCTCTTTTATCAGGAAACACCCCAAATGGGCATGTGTACTGCTGTCCACTAGCCACTGAAAAAGCTGAACATAGAAGCTGCAATGACTGACGGATCCTGTCAAGAGAGAAGGCTTAGGGGCTGGGGTGTAGCTCAGTGGTAGAGCACAAGCTTAGCTTTAGGTTTTAGCCCCAGCAAGTACTTCCTCAGAGAGATGGCTGGCAGTGGTGGTGGTGGCAGACAGAGAGACAGACACACACACACACACACACACACACACACACACATACACACACATACACACGCACACATGCACACACACACCCTGATGGGCCAGGAAACAAAAATCCTGGGAAAGGAAAAATATATTTAAGAGGTCCACATAAATTTTCAGAGAACTCATAAAAGGTGATTTTGGAGCTGAGAGACAATGAGTTGATATCCAGTGTCATGTTTAGATATCTTCAGGGAAATACTTCAGGGAAGATCTTTGTAAATACATCATTGCATATTATCTGAATGTTTTCTTATATATATATTTCTTATATATGCTCCACAGACAGAATTGATAGACTAAAAGGGGCACAATCTACTCTCAAGAAAGATTTGGATCAATAAATTGAACTTATCCTCCTATTACATAGTACTTTAGAGCTTCTAGTTCTTCACACTTCTGTTATCTTTAGGTATCATTGTTCTTTTTCATCCTTACTAATATGATAAATCCAAAAAAATCTCTCTTTTTTGTATTTAGAAAAATTAGTAATGTCAAAACTTTTTTTGTGTTATTTTTCCCTTCTAAAATTCTTTTGTGTATTTCCCATCCTTTGCTCATTTAAAAAATTGGGACATAAGTCTTTTTATTATGGGGTTATAGATGCCCTTTATTAAGTACCAGAAAGTTTGTGTAATCAAATCTTGTTTTTCTTGTTTAAAATTTTAATTCTTCTGAAAATCATTTTAGTATAAGGTATAATATACTTACTTAATTTTTTTGTTTCTACCCTAATTATTCTATCCCTTCTATCATATATTGAGTTGTGTTACGTGCCTGAGTGTATTTATGGATTTTAAATTGCTTTGAATTTTAGACAAATAGTTGTTTTTCTCTTTCTTTCAGAACAGGACGCGGGCCTTGATGCCCTTTCCTCTATCATAAGTCGCCAAAAACAAATGGGACAGGAAATTGGAAATGAATTGGATGAACAAAATGGTAAGAACTAGTTTGAGGTTGATTACATTGCCATTAAGTATAAATACTATAGGTTTGAATATTTGTTGAGAGTTTTAAAAATATATAATGTGGTTTAATGTCTATGGATTGTTAAGGATTAATGCAAGTGAGGGTGGTTTGTGACTAATTTTTTATAGGTTCTTTTTAATTATACATGACAGTAGAACCCATTTTGATATAATTATACAGCAGGGAATGTATCTTTTTTTCACAATGTAGATTCACATGATTCATATAATCTTACATATACATAGGGTAATACTGTCTGTCTCAGTCTACTGTCTTTCCTTCCCCCACGCCCTCCCATCCCATTTTCCTCTGCACCATCCATACTTTCTCCATTCTTTTCTTATCCCCTCCATCACCATCCCCCCATTATGTATCAGCATCCACTGATCAGAGGAAACGTTCGGTCTTTGGTTTTTTTGGGCTTGGCTTATTTCACTTAGCATGATATTCTCCAACTCCATCCATTTATCAGCAAATGCCATAGTTTTATTCTTTTTTATGGCTGAATAATATTCCATTGTGTATATATACCACAGTTTCTTTATCCACTCTTCAATTGAAGGGCATCTAGGTTGGTTCCACAATCTAGCTATTGTACATTGAGCAGCTATGAACATAGGTGTGGCTGCATCCCTATACTTTGCTGATTTTAAGACCTTTGGGTATAAACCGAGGAGTGGGATAGCTGGGTCAAATGGTGGGTCCTTTCCAAGTTTTTTGAGGAATCTCCATACTGCTTTCCAGAGTGACTGCACCAATTTGCAACTCCACCAGCAATGTACGAGTGTGCCTTTTTCCCCACATTCTCGCCAACACTTATTATTGCTTGTATTCCTGATAATAGCCATTCTAATTGGAGTTAGATGAAATCTTAGGGTGGTTTTAATTTGCATTTCTCTAATTACTAGAGATGATGAGCACTTTATCATATATTTGTTGATCACCTATATATCATCTTCTGTGAAGTGTCTGCCCAATTCCTTAGCCCATTTATTGATTGGGTTCTTTGTATTTTTGGTATAAAGTTTTGTAAGTTGTTAGTGATTTTGACTATAGTTATAAAATATTATGTAAGGAAATTTGATTTAAAAAATTTCCATTTCTCAGTAACTATTTTATTTTATTATTATTTTGCCCAGGGGCATTACTAGGGATTTAACTCAGGGTCAGTTTACCACTGAGCTACATCCCCAGCCCTTTTTTATTTTGAGACAAGGTCTCACTAAGTAACTTAGGAGCTCAATAAGTTTCTGAGGCTAGCCTTGAACTTGTGATCCTCCCATCTCAGCCTCCCAAGCTATTGGGATTACATGCATGTGCCATGTGCCTGGCTCAGTAGCTGCTTTTAAAAATATTTGTTTTATAATCCATTTGTCCCAAGAGCTTTTGTTTCATATGGCAGTGACATGAAATTGCTCAGTGCTTGGTACACTCTGATTTAAGACTTATTTAGGCGCATGGACCTCACGTTATCTATACAACCAGTGGAGTTTGGGCTTCTTTGACCATAAATACTGGGCTGCAGGGCAAAAGAACTGTTTAAAGATCTTTGTTCAGAATTTGATGTGACACATGTGGTTTGAGAAAGATTAACCTGAAAACTGCAGCAGACTGGATTGGGAGAGACAGAACTTTGAGACTTGGATGGTACCTGAAAAACTCTTGCGTGAGCTGTATAGTGTGAGGGGATATTATGGTTTGGATACAAAGTGTCCCTCAAAAGCACCTGTGTTAATGCAGGAATGTTTGGAGGTGAAATGATCGGGTTGTGAGAGCTGTAACCTACTCTGTCCATCCTGGAATGGACTGGGTGGTGCCATGTGGCTGGGAGAGATGGGTCACTGGAGGCGTGCCTTGGAAGGGTTCATCTTCCTGTTGTGTCCTCCATTCCCCACTTCCTGACCACCATGAGGTGAGCAGTGCATTTCCACCACGCCCTTCTGCCATGATGTCCTGCCTCACCTTGGACTCAGAGCAATGAACTTGGCCTGCCATGGACTAAACCTCTAAAACTGTGAGCCAAAAATAAATTTTTCCTCCTTTAAGTAATTCTTGTCAGATATTTTGATCACAGTTACACAAAGCTGACTAAAATTGAATGAGAGCCTGAACCAGAAAAGATGGATGCGAGGGACTGACAGTGCTTTTACTGTGAATGACAAAGGGAAATTAAGAGGAGTGAGTGAAGAGCATAAGCCCAGTTTGGATGTGTCCAGATGCCAATGAGAGCTCCAAATGTAGGTGTTGAGTTGATAGTTGGAGACAGAGTACCAGAGTTCAGGGAGAGGATAGGAAAAAGTGGGAGAAACTTAGCATAGACATGGTATATGAAAACAGTAGTGGGTGAGGTCAGTGACAGGATTGAAATACTAACTCAGGGTTTCTGATTCTGTTGTGACTAACTTTTCTGTTGCAACAGACTCCTTTCAAGGAAGATGAAGTAGGGAGAAAAAAATACGAAGAAGAAGGTTCTGAGGTCTTAGCTTTTGGTGATGGTACCATGATGGAATGGCTTCCAAGGAAAGTTACCATCATGTGTGAGCCAGCATTGAAGTCCTGGCAATCTGCAGAGTCTCGCTGTGAAGGGAAGGCTGTGCTTGTCAAAATTATATAATGGACACTTCTTTTCTTGTTCCTAGGAAGAATGAATTCATTTGTTCCCAGAGTATTATTCCATTTGTCTTTCACATCACATCTATCACATTAATTATTAAAGCAAATGGGGAAACACTGTATAATCCTGATAGAGATTTTTCATAGTTTCAACACAGAGAGGAAAACAATTTGGTCCTTTTCCTGATGCTACTAACATGAATATATATTCAGTTTATTTATTTGCATATAATTCAGTTGTTGGTGAGTTCCTCAGTTGAAAGTATTGGCAAGAAAATAAGCTTTATAGAAAAATCTGCCAGGGTGAAGATATAGCTCAGTGGTAAGAGCTCTTGCATAGCAGTTATGAGGCCTTGAGTTTGATCCCCAGAACCATTTAAAAAAAAAGGAAGGAAGGAAGGAAGATACGCCTATTTGGTGTGAGACTTGCACAGCCTGGACGACATCTTTGTTAGTTTTCTATTGCTGCTGTAAAAAAGTTAGTGGCTTAAGGTAACATCCACCGAGCTTACTGCGCCATAGGTCACAAGTCCGCCATGGGCCTCACTCGGTTAAAACCAGGATGTTGGCAAGGCCACATTCCTTTCTGGAGACTCTAGGAGAGAATTCGTTTCTTGCATTTTCCAGCGTCTAGAGGCTACCCGCTTTACTTGGTTCATGACCCCGTCCTCCATCTTCAAAGCCAACAACAATAGCTGGAGGTCTTCTCAATGCATCACTTCTACTGCTAATGCTGCCTCCCTGTTGCACTTTTAAGGACCCTTCTGATTATGCGGGGCCCACCCAGATAATCCAGTGTAATCTCTCCACCCACAGGTCAGTTGATTAGCAACCTTAATTCCACCTCATTGTGGATGCCCCTTTGCCATGTGACCTTACATATTCACAGGTTTCAGGGACACAGATGTGCGCATCTTTTGGGAGCCATCATTCTGTTTCCCATAGTACTTTATGCCAAGTCAGTTAGAATCTTCAGGACTGGGGCCCAAGCATTAGTCCTTTTCAGAGCTCCTCAGATTGATTTCAGTTTGCTGCCAAGCTGGAGAACCAGTGGCCTGATGAATATGCTGAGGAAATATCTAGCACTGTCTTCCTCTGCATCTCCCCAATCCCTGTCTCCATCTGAGACCTGAGTGAATGCATGTGTACATAGACAAACATGAGGTATTTTTCCCTTAGCTGCCAACATAAGCTGGGTTTTCTCTGTGGTGGCCTCCCAGGGAGACGACAGTTAAGCTGGTGGTTTTCTAATGTGCACATTTTCTGCTCAGAGATAGGACAGAGTCAGCCATTTTCTCTCACAGGAACTGAGAGAGAGACTCTCTGAGGATAAAAAATTATATCCCTGTCAGGACAACAGTCAGCCTCTATTCGTTTTGTTAAAGTGAACAAAGGCCATTATATCCATAGGTGATAAGTGTAGAATTGCAGCCGCATCTGGATCTTTATTGTGATCTGAGTGTGTCATAAGTCAGGGGCACTGGAAAAGGATACCACTTTTGTTGTAAATATCTCCATATGATTTACTGAACTACTGAATTTTTCTTTTGGTTTTCATTAAATGAGAGAAACAATAGGCTGGGATAATGGCCAGCCAGGCCATTTCGGAATCAAGTATCAAAACCTTACTAACAAAATCATTGTACTTAGAACATAACCACAAAACCAAAGGGTCGAATTATCTTCAATTTAGAAATTCAGTTTTCAGTCTTCTCATAGAGAGTTAAAGAGAACCTGACCCACACCAGTCATTACCCTGTTCATATGCCAGTGACCAGGCCTAATGAGGGAAAGAATTAGCAGTGAAGTGAAATTCCCAGTGCTGGGACACTCGAACGTACACTGGTTATGGGGGATGGCAGGAAGGAAGGGCACTGAGCCAGTGAGATTCCCTCATGGAACCATCGAGTTTGTGCTCTTCAGCTCAAGGTGAACTGTGCGAAGGAGTGGGCACAAGGGGTTGTGACAGACCACCCAGAGGCTGTTCTGAAACCAAGAGCTATGGTATTGGTTTAGTGGGAAATTCTTTATAGTTCATGCTCAAGAAGACAGACTTTTTAAAAAGATGAAAGCAAGAAAATAAATGGGGTTGACTTGACCAAAGTCAATGCTCTGAGACCTAATTTTGGCATTGGCCCAACCTCAAGAGCAGCACCACACAGAACTGTACAGACACGATTCTGAGGGTGAAATGGCACAGAGAGCAGATCTCTCCAAGCATGCATAGGGTCTTCATTATTCTCTAAGTTGCTAAGATATCCCCAGTTGGCCAGTCCTTTTGATGTTTCTCTGTCAGTCTGTGACCACATCCTTGCTTTCTTCAAGTATAAGATGTTTCAGGCTCACCCTTTTCAGACATGTCTTAATCTTGGAATGAGCTTTCTTCAAGAATCCCTGGCTCCCTTCACTGGGAAATGGTGTGTAGAAACCAGAATTTCTGTGCAGGCTCATCCATTGCCACAGGAGTGTCCTTGTTTTTTTTTTTTTTTTTTTTTTTTTTGTCTGTCTGTTTTGATTTGCAGTGTTTCCATCTTTAATAATTTTAATTTTTAAGTTTTTCTCATAAATGCATATTTTAATATGTTGTTAAGAAATACATAAGTACTACATATCTAGAGGTCCATGGAACAAAACTTAAGGACTGGACATTTTCCAAAATTGTAGAAACACTTGAGACCTTAAATTGAAAAGTGTAGCAAATTGCATTCAGGCTAAATAAAACAAACCTATAACCAGGATGACTGTGGTATAGTGACAGTGTGTCCAAAATGAGGAGGAAATCTTAGAGGCTGGAAGAAAATACAGGGGTTGGGGATATGACTCCATTGGTGGAGTGCTTGCCTTGAATACACAAGACCCTGGGTTCAATCCCTAGCACAGAAAAGAGAAGAGAAGAGAAGAAAAGAAAAAAGTCCTTGCTTTTTAAGCCTTTTGTCATTATATCATTATGATTTTTTTTTTTATACTGGAAAGTGAACCCAAGAGTTTTTACCACTGAGCTACATCTCCCCACTCCTGCCTTTTTTTTTTTTTTTTTTTTGAGAAAGGATCTTGCTAAATTGCTCAGGCTGGCCTCAAACTTGCAGTCCACCTGCCTCAGCTTTCTGAGTCTTCGGGATTATAGGCATATGCCACCATACCCAGCTCTCTCTCTTGTGTGTGTGTGTGAGAGGGAGAGAGAAAGACAGACACAGACAGATAGACAGACACACACACACTCACTGTGTTTTCTAGGCTAACAAACTCCTGGGCCCCAGCAATCCTTCTGCCTTAGCCTCTTGAATAGCTGGGACTACATGCGTGCATATGGCCTTTTTTCTCTTCTCTCTGGAACCTTTTGGAATCTTTTATTTACCACTGATGTCTTGAAGTTTTATCAACATGCTTTGATGTAGGAATATTTTCGTTTATTGTGTCGGGTGCTTGAAGTCCCCTTACAGTGTAGAAGTTCCATTGGAAAATTCTCTTGTAGTTTCCTTTCTCCTCTTTTTCTTTGTTTTTTTTGGGGGGGTTTTTTTTTTTTTTTTTTTTTTTTTTTTTTTTTAGTCAGATTTAGAGCTCCTGTATTAATTCTCTAAGTCTCTTATTTTTTTTTTTTCTCTTGCTTGCTGTCCATTTCACTTACTGGTTTGCTTTCTGATTTAACAGCAAAAGAGAATACACATACACCTTTTTGGCCCTTTCCCCCCCAGTGCTAGGAATTAAACTTGGGGATTCATGTATGCCAGCAAGTACTCTACCACTGATCTACATCCCCATCTGTAGGTAACTTTTTATTGATGAAATGGAATGTGCATATACATACAGACAGTATAGGCCAGGCCCAGTGTCCCCTATCCATAAATATCCCCACCATCTGCTCCATTACTCCTTCCTTATTCAGCCTTGGTGAGTCACCAAATCCTATCACTAGTATTTCTCCACTGCTGGTCTTTATCACCAACCTGTTCTGGGCCACTGTTACCTTTTGCTTGGATTATTGTGACATCCTGATACCTTGCCTCTTGTCTTTATTTTCTTTTTAACTTTTCTGTACCTTGTCTCAGAGAATTCATTTTGGAACACAAACTCATGTTATCAATTATTTTTTCTTTTCCTTTTTTTTTTTCTTTGTTTTTGGATACTAGGGATTGAACCTAGAGGCACTTAACCACTGAGCCACATCCCCAACCCATTTTTGTATTTTATTGAGAGACAGGGTCTCACTGAGTTGCTTAGGGCCTCATTAAGTTGCTAAGGCTGACTGAACTCAGGATCTTCCTGCTTCAGCCTCCTGAACTGCTAGGATTACAGGCGTGCGCCACTACACCAGGCTCACGCTATCAATTTTGAGTGGCTCCCTGCTGTCTCTCTGAAAAAGTCCGAACTTGTTCACTAGTGTGTCTAGGCTTGGCTTAGTCACTGCATTCCCCATCACAGGGCCTACATAGCCCAACCACATGGACCTACTTCAAGTCTTTCAGGGGTATCTTTGTGCTAGGCTTGGCCCCTGATGCTGTGTGGAAGTTTCTCCCATTGACTGGGCCCTCCTATCAATTACTATTCCCCTCTCTCTGCTGCTTTCCTTTCTCCTCCAGGCCCAGCCAACATGCACCTTGCCTTGGCTAGAGCTGATTCATTCTTTTTAGTTCAGTTTAGGTTAGGACATTGTTTCCTCTAGGTACTCTTCCCCTCCCACTGCTCCCCTAGCACTTTCTTTTTCCATGGTTAGGGCTTTTGTCATTCACTGAGTTACTTGTCCTTCACTGTGCTGCAAGCTCCTTGAGGCCAGGCTCTCCATTTTATTCTCAGTTGTATCTCCAGGGCCCAACTCACATGGCAGATAGTGCTTGATTTTACTTGTTAAATTAGTGAACATGGATTAGACTTCAGGAACTGAATTTTACATGTTTTTGTAGACATGAGGGTATAACTACAATGATCATGAAAGTATTTACTATATCCTTGCTGAGTTGAATTAGACCAATTTGTTTTATTTTTTTAAAGAAGGAAGTATTACTTATGAGGCAGCAATTCAGCTCCATTGCAGAAGCTGGAAGATGTATGGAGATGTCTTTTTTTTTTGGCACTGGGAATTGAGCCCAGGGACACTTTACCACTGAATCATATTCCCAGTCCTTTTTATTTTTTACTTTCAGACAGGGTCTTGCTGCATTGCTGAGGCTGGCCTCAAACTTGTAATGCTCCCAAGTTGATTCAGGCATGTCCATTCCACCTGGCTAGAGATGTCTTAGTACAGGGGATCAGTCTCTTATTTTTGCCTAAATTAATTTAACATCCCTGCTCTGCCTGTGCCCAACACCTTGGATTTTTGAAATTTTACTACTTTCTTAAAGGCAATAAGGAGTATGATGCATAATGGTGGTGGTGGGGCTCTCTTCCTTCATTTTGTTACTGTGACAAATACCTGAGGAAAAAACTTAACTAAAAAAACTTAACCAAAAACTATTTTGGCTCATGGTTTCAGAGGTTTCAGCCCATGGATGACTGGCTCCAAGGCAGAAGCATCATAGTGGAAGGGCATAGTAGAGGAAAGCTGCACAGCTCATGACAGCCACAGTTCAGAAAAAGAAGAGAGAGGAAGGGGCCAGAGCCAAGATGTAGTCCCCAAGAGCATGCCCTAGTGACCTCCTTCCTCCAGCCATGCCCCACCTGCTTTCAGTTTCCACTACCTCCCAGCAGTCCATTCAAATAATTAATCCACCCAATGGATTAATATGCTGATGAGGTTATAGCCCTCATGATCCAATTGTATCCTAAAAGCCCCATCTCTGGACATTGCTGCTTTGGAAAGAAGCCTTCAACACATGCGATTTAGGGGACATTCTAGACCCAAAGGATAACATTCCTGCCCTTCCTGGATCTATCTATCTCTCTCTCACACACACACACACACACACACACACACATACACACACATGCACATGCACACACATAAAAAAATTGTGTATATATCACTAATGTTGGGATTGAGACCAGTTTGTCCTTTGAAAGAGCTAAAAGATATGACTCTTCTCCTTAACACAAAATGATCTGATTTCACACATATATCAGTGAGTTGCCATTCATTGATTAGTTGAATTTTCATGTTGAAAATGGAGAAAAGAAATGTGGTCGGCTGTATAATGAGCCTCCCAAAGATATCTACATCTTGATCCTCAGAATCTGTGAATGTTACCTTATATGGTAAAAGGGATTTTGCAGTTGTGTAAAGTTAAGGCTACCAAAATGGAGAGATTATCCTGGATTATCCAGGTGAGCCCTCAAAGCAATCACAGATGTCCTCATAGAAGGTGTTGCTATGTTGTGGGGTACTTGCCTGGCATATGCAAAGCCTTGTGTTTGGTCCCTAGCTCCTGCAAAAAAAAAAAACAAAAAACAGAAACAAAAAACTGAGGGAGAGTTGAAGATTTGACATAGAATAATAAAACAATGCAATCATTGAAGAAGGACACTTCCCTCCTGGAAGGAGCCACAAGCCAGATAAAAGGAATAAAGCTCTAGAAGCCAGAAAAGGCCAAGAAATGGATTTTCCCCTAAACCCCCGGAGGGACACCTTGATTTCAGTCCTGTGAAACTGGCTTCAGATTTGTTTCTAGAACTGTAGGGGAATAGTGTGTGTTGCTTTGAATTGCTAAATGTGGGGTACTTGGTTACAGCAGGAATGAGAAGCTAATAGTGGTAATTCCAATGTCCTTTTGTCAGTTGTCGGAGAATTCAGATTAACCATCGTTATGCTAATGTATTTGGAGTTACCTTGAGTGTCTTGCTCTCTCAGCTCTTGAGACAATTTCTTTAAAGCTGACTTCACAAGAAGAGGTACCCAAGTCAGCCTCTATCCCAAGTCTCTTAAGCTGTTTGCTTAGCTCTTTGATGACAGAATTAGTCTTGCACGGGAAAATTTTATGTGGGCAGTTTGGTGAAGGATCCTCTTTGTGTATTATCCAATATCAGAACTCCCAAAGCATGCTCGGCAAGTGTATTTTAGGTCATATGGAGAGAAACATCTAACATTTTAATAGTTGTATATTTTATTGTATGTTAGAAATAAAAATGACTTGCATTTAAAACCTATGATTTTACAGCATTATAAAATTTCCTTATTCAGTTATCTTGTATAATCCAGAAAAATAATAGTGAATTGATATAAAGAAAAGCATATTTGGTATAGATGAAATATCAACACGGCAAAAAATTCTGAAGGTCATATTTCAAGTGTTGAAGTTTGGGAAACGTGGCTATAGGAAGATTCTTTCTTGTTAAAATCTAGGTTGCTATAGAGCCTTCTGTTTTGGCCCTTTCCTGGTACAGTGACTTGTGATTTAATTCATGCAGCTTTCCACTTGGCCCTCCTACTGCTGTGACCACATGTTAGCTGTGAAAAACACCCAGACAAATTACTCTGAATGCGGGAACTCATATTAGGTTGATAGGCAGAGTGTCTGCCTACAGGGTGATTGAAGGTGGGGGGAGGGAGGGAGGGAAAGAGGAAGGGGGTGGGGGAGAGAGGGAGGGAGAAAGAGAGAGAGAGAGAGAGAGAGAGAGAGAGAGGGAGGGAGGGGAGGGGAAAGAGGGAGAGAGAGGGAGGAGGGAGGGAGAGAGGGCTAGGGACGGAGAGGAAGGGAGAGAGAGAGGGAGGGAGAGAGAGAGAGAGAGAGAGAGAGAGAGAGAGAGAGAGAAAAGAGGGAGAGAGGGAGGGAGGGAGAGAGGGAGGGAGAAAGAGAGAGGGAGGGAGGGAGGGAGGGAGAGAGGGCGAGGGAGGGAGAGGAAGGGGGGGGAGAGGGAGGGAGGGAGAGAGAGAGAGAGGGAGGGAGAGAGAGAGAGATAGAGGGAGAGAAAGAGGCAGATGACCAGAGCACCCACTCTCAGAGCTGGGGGAGAGAGAGAGAAAATGGCTGGGGAGAGAAGTAGTTTGAATTTTGCGGGCTAGTGGCAATTGGACCAATGACTTAGGAGGAGGTGTGTGGGCTAATGATCTGGGTTGTAAAGTGGTGTGGGGGAGGCAGAATAATGGTGGCAGCAAAATAGTCTGCTGCCAACAAGCTGAGTGAAGGGTTAGAGGATCTGCAGAAATGATGCCTTTGTAGCCCTGGTTGCTTACTATGTATTTGCTGAATAGAATTAGGAAAAAATGTGTATGTGAAAAGAGGTGACTGTGGCGGAGGTGATGTTATCTAATGCTGCTTGCCCAGAACTTGAGTTCTTTACCTTTTGAAGAAAGCAAGACCATTAGGAACTGCTTTCTTTAAATTAAATATAAATGAATTTGAAGTGGAGGCAGCTTCTGTTTCTGCTTGTCAGGTGGGATGTGAGGAGGGAAACATCCCACCCTGATCCACTCCTCAGAGCTTTAGCCAAAGATAGGCCATCATGACAACTTCTCATTATCCTAGACACATTATGAGTCAAGCAGGCATTTATGCATTGTCCTGGTTCAGGAATCCAACCTTCCCCTTTTCAGATTTGGGATATGGAGAAATATGATTGTCAGGTAGGGAAATGGTTTTCTCTAAGTGGCTGTGCTGGTCTGATTTCAGGTTTCCTTTAATGAGATTCATTTGGTGCTCCTGGGATTAATGGAGTTTGCTTTTCATTCATAAATAAATTTGCCAGTTGCTTAGTCTCAGAGAATCTTGGGCTGGAAAGGAGTTTATGAGGTCATTCCCTTGCCCTACCCCCTGCCATCTTTTCTTGAAGAACTTCCACCTGGTCGTCTCTGACCTTCATCTGTTCTTTCTTCTAAGATCTTCCCAGAAGTTATCGTAAATTCTCTTGATGTGTGAAATCAGCAGCAGCAGTCACAGCTCACCCTTCTTCTGTCCACATTTGTCCATGTGTGAACATTTTACTGAATAACTGTCCTTTGTCTAGATTTAATAAATTTGTTCCCTTGCTGATAAGAAAAGGCCTTATTTTAGTAAGCTCTTTTTTCTAGATCCAAAGTAAAATTTTTTTCTTTCTTAGCACATTCTCCAAATTGTATATTCATTAAGCAGATACTGAATGCCTGTTAAATGCTAAGCACTGGACTACAACCCACATCAACAGTTATGGCAAAAAAAAAACATGGCTCCCCCCCTCATGGGGTTTTTGGTCTCATGAGGGAGGCAGTTGAGACAGACACTGCATAGATATGCAGTTGGTGATTGGACTGTGGTAAGTAACAGGGTGCTACTAGAGGATATAACAGGAGGACCTGGCATGGTTTGAGAGTGAGGAAAGCCTTCCCTGGGGAAATGATATTTGAGTGGAGATTTAAAAGTATTAACCAGGGTGCTGGAGGTGGAGTTCAGTGGTGGAGCTTGTGCTTATTAGCATGCACAAGGCACAGGTGTGATCCCCAGCACCCCAACATAAATGAATGAATAAATAATAAACAGGAGTTATCAATATGAAAAGTGAAGGGCAGTCCTTCTCAAACAGAGGGGACAGCATATGCAAAGGCTGTTGTTTGCAAAGGTATATACATGGTCAAGAAAGCTGGGAGAATGCCAGTCAGTGCACCAGAATGCAGAGAGCAGGGGATGAGTAGATGGGAAATGCGAGTCTGCCCTGGGGGAGTTGGGGCTCAGGGCATAGGTGTGGCCATCGACCTGTGTCATAAAATAAGGGCAGTGGTTTCAGTTATGTGAAATTTCTCAGTTTGCTACTTATCAATTCTGATTTCATCTGTATAAGTTACTTAAAATAAAGGAGACATATAATTCTCCAATACATATAATTTGTTTATGTATTTTAATATATAATAATTATTATGCATTTTAATATAATATATTTACATAATTTAATCTGAACATCTCTATCAAAATTTTTTTAGATATTGAGAGACTTTTTAAAATTTATTTATTTATATGCAGTGCTGAGAATCAAACCCAGGGCCACACACATGCTAGGTAAGTGCTCTACCACTGAGCCACAACCCAAGCCCCTCTATCTAAATATTTATATGTTAAATAAATTTAATATTTTAACATTAAAAAATGCTATATGTAAATAAATAGCATTTTTTTCATTGTTCTACAGTAGTTAGTACTGCTAAGTGGTTTGGCCACTTTTGGGGAGCAAAAATAGCCACATTGGCAATGGGATATGTGTCCATTCAACAAGTATTTGTCAGGTACCAGCTATATGTATGACTGGCCCTTGATCTAGTGAAAAACAGCAACAAAAGTTAAAATAAGGTCACTTTCTTTACTATTCTTACAATCTATCTGGAGGAACAATTGTATTAAGCAAATACATCTCAAAATAAAGGTAGTTTATCAAATTGTGAGAAGTGCTATCCAGGAAAAGAATAGATGGTTATGGGGAGGCATGACCCAGAAAGTCTGATTTTGAATGGATGAAATTTTGGTTTTGGGAATGGGCCAAAAGTTAGCCAGTGAAGAGATATCCAGCAAAGCATTCCAGGGGGATGGGACATCTCACTTGAGGTCTTGGAGGCTGAAGAGAACCTGCAAGTTTCAGACATCAAAAAGCTTTTGTGTCTGGAAAATCGTGTGTAATGAATAAAATGTAACAAGATGAAATTATAGAGGAATTATTTTCCTAGGGAGGATTCTGGGTGTTTTAGCTACAGTCAACAGCTTACTCAGGAAGTAGTAATTTTATATAGAACTAGGGCTTCATACTAATTTATACTATTTGTTCTTTTCAGATATACCAATTATCATAAATCCTCCTTCAAATAGCACTTCTATCCTCTATAAATACTTACATTGTCTCATTGTTTCTAAATTTCTAAATATATGCATTTAAAACCGTCTGTTAGTTGGCTTTCTTTGACTATAACAAGATGCCTGAGATGATCAATTTATAAAGAGAAAAGATTTGTTTTGACTTACAGTTTTGGAGGTTCCAATGCAGTTTTTTGGCTTTGGACCTGTAGCGAGGCAGCACATCATGATGGGAGTATATGATAGAACAAAAGCACTTACCTTACAATCTATGGAGCAAAAAGAGAAAAAGGAAGGGACTGGGTTCCCATATTCCTTTTGGGGACATGCCCTGAATGACCTAAGGACCTCCACTTAGGCTCCACCTCTTAAAGGTTCTACCACCTCCACATACTGCCACCCTGAGGGACAGTCAAGATCCAAACAATAAACATCTTTTTATTGTTGATTGTCTCATTGAGTTACAAAGGGATCAGGGAATTATGTTCTGTATGCTACCATTTCTTTTGAATTTATTAAGATCTCCTCTCAGGCTTAGTAACAACTCTAAGTTCATAACTAACTCCATGTGTGGCTGAAGAGAATGCATATCTTTAGTCTGTGGGAGATGGGGTTTTATAACATTTATTAGATCAGGCTTATTAATTATGACAGGCTTATTAATTACAAGTCTTTACTACCTCTGTTTCTGTCAATCCCTGAAAGAAATATGGTAAAATCTCCTTCAGTGTTTGTGCATGTAGCAGTTTTTTCTGTGTAACTGGATCCATTTTTTTGTTTTATAAATTTGAAGGAAAGGTTATTAGATTTATAAGTATATGTATTAGGGATATGTAAAGGTTGTTGTGTATGTGTACAGTTATTTTTATTGGCTAAATCTCTTTGTTCATTACATAAATACCTTTAATACCTTCCATTTTTAGGTCTGTTCATCTGATATCACTATATAGACTTTCTTTTGGTTACTTGTACTTAGTAACCAATTCTCAAAAGTTTGTGGTTTAGGACCTTTATGTTCTTAAAAATTATTGAGAACTCCTAAGAGCTTTTGTTTGTGTGGGTTATATCTGTTGATGCTTATTGCATTTGAGATTGAAAGAAATGTATTTATTAATTAGTTTTTAAATAATAGACCATTATATGTTAATATAAATAATTTCATGAAATATAGCTATATTTTCCAAAACAAAAAATTAGAGGAGTCACATTGTTTTATATTTTTTTCAGACATCTTTTATGTCTGGTTTAATAAAAGACAGCTGGATTCTTGTATCTGTTTCTGTATTCAATCTGTTGCAATATATCATTTTGGATGATGTAGACAAAATACATATCACACAGATATGTAGTTGAAAAAAGGAATATTTTAATAACCTTTCCAGATATTGTAATTTTTCTTCTTTGATACTCTACCAAAATTTAACAAGTAGTAGTTTCTTAAGGGTCAGTTGCAGTGTGGAATCTGAAACTATACCAATCCATTTTTTTGTACCTGATGTTTGGATGTGGGGAGAGGAACCATTACGTTCTATTCGTGTGTCTCACTTTGCATGTGTGCTTTACCTGTGTGTGATTTAGTAACATCACACATTGATCGTTGGGAAAATATTGGTTCACCGGTTTAAACAGATCTTCCAAATGTTGACACATTTCCTTATACAAGATTTTAAAAATCACATTTAATGTAGGTCCTGATCTCATCAGGAAAGTCTTTACGTATTGAGACACTTTCAAGTTTTCCAAGATTCTAATTTCCACTTGAAAACTCAGATTTTATTAGCACCAACCAACACTGTTGGTCATTTGCTTTCGAAGTGACATGCTTACTTTGCTCATTTTCAAGAAAATGCCTGCCAAATAACTAAGCTTTTTAGCTTTCCAGATGTTGTTGCTGATGTCTTCTCTTCCATCTTTTTTGTCTGTTGTATCATAAAAATAAAAATCACAGTGTCACCATTTCCATGGGGTTTAAATCGCAGTGCCCTCATTTCCATGGGGTTTCTGGGGAAGACGGAAGTCAGTAAAAACAGTTTGCTCAGCCTCACATCTCTAACCAGAAGTCTATTATCCAGATCACTGGCTTTTCTTTCATTGTGCCCCTGACTTGCCTTACAGATTCTGTTCCTTTTTTGATCTTGTTGAGAATTTTAAACATTTTAAACTCTCTCTGATTGTCCTATAAAATTCTTTGAGATTAACTTTTTCCTTCATTGGTTTTACTTCACTTCTCTGATGGTGATTCTTGTGTTTTGTAATTTTTCTTTATGTGAGTTTATCTTTCTGTATTTTATGTATTATATCCCCTGTATTAATTATTTTCTGTAGAAGTTTCCACAGTGGGTCCTTAATCATAGAACCATCTCTGTGCTCTTATTTTGTGACTACTACTGCTATTTGGGCATAAACTGAGGAGTGGGATAACTGAGTCAAATGGTGGTCCCATTCCGAGTTTTCTGAGGATTCTCCACACTGCTTTCCAGAGTGGTTGCACCAATTTGCAACCCCACCAGCAATGTAGAAGTGTGCCTTTTTTCCCACATCCATGCCAACATCTATTATTGTTTGTGTTCTTGATAAGAGCCATTCTAATTGGAGTAAGATGAAATCTTAGAGTTATTTTAATTTGCATTTCTCCAATTACTAGAGATGTTGAACACCTTTTCATGTATTTATTAATCACCTGTATATCTTCTTCTGTAAAGTGTCTGTCCAGTTCCTTGACCCATTTATTGGTTGGGTTCTTTGTATCTTTGGTGTAAAGTTTTTTAGGTTCTTCATAAATTTTGGAGATCAGTGCTCTGTCTGAAGTGTGTGTGGAAAATATTTTTCTCCCACTCTATAGGCTCTCTTTTCATATTATTGATTGTATCCTCTGCTGAGAAAAAACTTTTTAGTTTGAAGTTATTTGGCTTTGATGAGAATTTGATTTCTTAGCTTCATAGAGCACTGGCCATGAAAACTAGCGTTTTTTGTTTTGTTTTGTTTTGTTTTGTTTTGTTTTGTTTTGTTTTGGTTTGGTTTCTGTATAGCTCTACAGGTTTGCAAGTTATATATTCCATTTCTCTTGATTTATTGAGCCTTGCACTTTTTCATCTAGAAAAGTAGGTTGAGAGACTTTGTTGGAATAAGTTAGATTATGCTATCATAACCAATAGCCAGCTTCCAAATATAAGTGGCTTAAAACAAAAAACTTTTTTAAAAAAAATCTCTAAGTATACTTCTATTGTGGTTCAGTGGTGGACATAGTTACTTAAGATCTCTGTTTGATAGAACAGGTACCATTTCAAACATTTCTGGGCACTGTACCAGAAAGTAAGAGACTTCTAGGGGTCTTGTCCCTGCTGTTAAATACCCAGGCCTAGAAGTGACAAGTCAATTTCATTCCCACCTCAGTGCTCACAACTAATTGGGAGCCCCATCCAACCACTAGGACGTATATAGTCTTACCTAAAGTTTGAGTGGGGGAAGAGGGACTGAAGATACTTGTTGAATGGCATGAACAAATATCACAGTGGTAATATTTTTGAGTTGAGATTTAAACTGCTTCTGATATTTACTAATCATGTACCTTGTCAGTGTTTCTATAACCCTAACTTTCTCATCTGTAAAGTGAGGATACATAGAACCTATTTATACTGATATGAATGTGAAAGAGGTTAGTATGTGTGATGCCCACATTGTAAGCACTCTGAAGGTTTTTTTTTTTTTTTTTTTTTTTTAACTCTGTTTGCAGTATAGATTTTTGGTTAAAATGGTAGACTGAGCTAGTCAGTGAGCCTCCCCACTCCCTTTTCCAAACATGGATCAAAAGAGAAAACTTAAAACCAATTTAATTTAAAGGTCTTAATTGACTTTAAATAATGATTCTAGAATTGGGCAGCCCACTTAACCAGAATTAAATGAAAGAATTCTGGGGCTACAGTATAGTCAGGCAGCATTTAGGGATAAGAATGGGAGTGAGCATAGTTGGTTTACCTTATTTGAATTGATCGACTGCTTAAGAGTGACTGAAGTTCAGCTGCTATAACTAACCCACATTTGTTACATGAATAACTCCTAACAAGTCAGTTTCATTTAGCAAGAATCATTCCATGTTGTTTGGTCTGTTAGGTTCAATACAGGAGCTTAGCCCAAATCAATGGCCTCCTACAAATTTTACTTAACACATAAAAATGTTAGATAAAACATTTTTAAAAACTGTTTTCAAATTCTCAGCTGAGCTGGAGAGCAACAAAGGAAGTTCTCCAGGTACCAGAAATGAAGCTGCTAATCCATGCCAGTGACAGATGGGAGCCTTGTGGCCCCCCGAGGTAATGGAGCCCATCATGGACCTCAGGGCCTAGTGTTTCCATACCCATGCAGGGATGAGATTGAGGCTATGGTTCCTATGCCTTGCAAGCAGCTGGAAGTGGTCCTTGCAGAGAAAGCTAGAAGCTGGGGAATGGCAGTTTTATAGCAAAACTAATTTCTCCCTTCCCCACCCAAGAATGGGATACTTGGGCCACCCACCTTGGGCCACAACATTTTTAACATGCATACCTAAGTTTATATTTTTCAAACAAAGTCTAAAGCAAATATCTCTGAATAAATCAAGCTTAGAATTCTTAAACTTTCTTTTAGACTCCACATCTTTCATGTTTTAAACCAAAGTCCCCCCTTTTTTTTTTCTGTAGCTATATTTTATTTAGATTTACTGACTTCTGTTATAATTGCTGTATCCCTTCTATTCCTCAACTCTTCTAATGGACTTTTTCTGGGTGTGTGTGTGTGTGTGTGTGTGTGTGGTACTAGGAATTGGACCCAAGGGTGCCATACCACTGAGCTACATCCCTAGCCTTTTTTATTTTAAGACAGGCTCTCACTAAGTTGCCCAGACTGGCTTTGAACTTGCATCCTACTGCCTCAGCTTCCTGAGTGCTGGGATTACAGGCATGTACCACCACACATGGCTGGATTTTTTTGATTTGGGAGAACTATAGTTTTAAACACCAAGAAGCTTTAATGTCATGATTGCTTTTTTTTCCATGGAAATATGTTTTTAAGGTAGTAAACTCTTCTAAAACTTTGATTGGTACTAGTTAGAAATAACATACTAACATACTAATCTATGTATGTTATTTCTGTTTGTTTTCCTTCCTTCCTTCCTTCCTTCCTTCCTTCCTTCCTTCCTTCCTTTTGAACCCAGGGGTGCTTAATCACTGAGCCATGTCCCCAGCCCTTTATATATATATATATATATATATATATATATATATATATATATATAT